>PISX010003860.1:0-130372 GCA_004024625.1 Mellivora capensis
AAAAAAAATAAAAATTTAAAATTTAAAAAAAATAAAAAAATAAAAAATAAAAAAAAATAAAAGTCCAATCTAATTCTTGATGACAGAACTGAGACCACACTTATTAATAAATATAAATTGACAATACTAATTGACAACTCTGACAATAACAAAGTAAAAGTAATTACTATGCATCCAGGTACCCAAGCCCTAAGTTTCAAGCAAATATGTGTTGTTAATTAGTTTGATTGGAAAGATAATATAGAAAAGTAAAAAGATTCAATTAGAAATCTGGCATCTACAAATAGTGACTGCAAAAGACAGTCTATTACTCTATTAAGTTTAGAATGACAAGTTCTCTAATTCCAGTATAGATAAACAATGGTGACTGCATAGAGATGTAATTGACTATTACAATAGTATGACTATTGATTTAGACCCAAACAAAAAAAAAAAAAAAGAAAGAAAGAAAGAAATCATCAAAGATGGGTTTGTCCTCAAGACTTAAAACAATTAAAGCTATGTATATTAAACACTGGACATGTGATCCGTACTGAGGAGGAATAGAGCATGCCACCCCAGAGTGTGCCACTTTGATTATTTAACAAATTAAAGAAACAGTCAGAGTAAAGACACTCTAACCCTCCTTTGCACTACCCCTGCAAGGCAGGAAACAAATCTCCCATGTGAAAGACACCTTCCCTATACTAGGAGAGTAGAAGGCATTCTCATAACAAGAGACAGAAAATTCAGGGCTGAGAAGTCTCTATTAACAAACCTTGCTGCTTCTTCACTAATGTACTATCCTAAGCCCAAACACCTATGTCTTGTCAGTTCCTCACAAACTTATTGTTTCCTTGTCAAAAAAAGTTAAAAAAAAAAAAAAACTGCCAGCTTTGGTCACATCTTTGAGCTTTCTATCTCTAGGGCTCCTATACATACAAAATTAAACTTGTTTTTTCTCCTGTTAATCTTTCTTATGTAGTTTAATTATTAGGCCAGCCAAAGAACCTAGAAGGAGGAAGAGAAAGTTTTCCTCCCCTACAGTACCTTTCAATAAGTACCTCATAACAAACTTGATATTAAATGATGGCCACCCATAGTGTTTTACCATAAATTTGGTGGATATTTAGCTACAACTTTCCCAGAGAAAGGTAGAAAAAATAATGGAGACCATTAGAAAAGTATATTAATTTTATATAGTAATATATGTTTATAAGAGCAGATACTAACTAAAAAATAACAAGTTTAATTCTCCCTGATGAAAACAAAAGGAGAGACAGTCTCCTCCCCCACTTTTCTTAAAGCATTTAACTTAGAAAACCTGTCATATCTTTGTCTTTTTGAAATATAGATAAATGTCCTTAAAAGCTCAATAAGACTGTTGCCAGCATTAAGAACCAAGAATGCTTTTCTCAAGGAGCTGGAAACTATCTCTTTGAAATATAAAAATCAAGAGAGAGAGTCTCCCCCAGTTACTGTGCATGTAGAAGCCTAACTCAGTGGGCACTGTGATCCAAGCTCCAAAACTTCCCTTTGTTGGAAAGTAGGAGAGATTTCTTTTTCATTGGAATAAAGCCACTTAGCTAACACAGATGGTCACCCCAATTACAAGGTGAATCTAGGATGAACTATGTATGACAAATGGTACTGTCAAGTCCTTTCACTTGAGGACTAGGTATTGTTTATCTTGATAATACATATGCAATGGATTGTATTTGCTTGGCTATATAGGAGGTGGAATTTCTGTCTATAACCTCTTTGCAGATCACCCTTGCCACACATCACAGTCTGGTTTAATACTTCATCCAAAATTAAATTGTTTTCTTTCTCTTCTACCTTTGTGGACAGTTTTTCTGGCTGAGGAAAAGGTTGTATTTTTAATTATATTTTCTCTACAGGTGTTCATAATTACTTCTATGTTTCTGACATCTGGATACCAGTTTAAAAATATTTATTTCTGGATTTCTTGAATTTCCAGTTAACTAAAGCAAGTACTTCTAGCTAAATCCACTCTCTTAGAGAGAGGAAGAAAAGCTGGAATGGAAATCCAAAAAAGAAATGCCTAATGTTGACATTTCTCTTCTCCTGATATCAACCAGATGATAGAGAATCCTGCATCATCTACCTGGCATTGATTTGAGTTACTTATTAAATACCCCCATGTTGCTGTTGCTGTTTATATCAGGTATTTTACAATCATTCACTTCTTAATTTCTTTCTCAAGTGTCAATACAATAAAGAATGAACCTACACAATCCATTGAAGAACAAAGCTATGTAAAACATTGCTAATAAGTTACTTGATGTCAGCAATCCACTGCTTTCTAGCCTCTAACTCATTTGGTATGTAGATTGCATTCACTTTGTTGATGCATTAGCAGCTTTTACAAATGAATGGATAGGCAAGAGAAGCTAAATAGGATAGTAGGCTGTATACACACATGTATGCCCACAAAGCTAGCAAAGGCAGAGTATTTTGTGCAGTGAACAGAGGCCTTTTTGTAATTGAAAATAACAATAAATTATACACATTGTTGTAATATAGTATTTGTTATTGGCTTGTCCGTCCATTTAAATATGCAAACACTCTCCCAATGCTCTTTTTCCAAGACACACTATCATATTAGTTCAATTCAATTAAATAGTTGCTATCAGCAGCACCTTTCATAAATAGATTTGGTTTCTCTAGCATACAGTGACATATATTGACATTACAAAAATTACCAGGGAACCACAAGCATATGAACCCAGAATTAATTGTGAACCTAAATCCTAGCTTTTAATCAGGACCAGAAAATAAACCTTGACTTTGGATTTATATCAACAACATCTTACAATAGGAAACAAGAAATGTGTACAAAACATTTGGTCCATGAGTAATCATACCTGGATAATAGGAGTTGCCATTCTACCTGCACAGGAAGAATCTGCCTTACTGAGCTGAAGTCACCAGGCTCTCTGGCAACATAAAATCAGTAATCTCATGGGGAAGCTAGAACCAACTAACTCAACATTGTGCTCCCTTCGGAAAAGAGGCTGAGCTGAAACATCTGACAGCTATGTGTCAGCTTTTCACATTACTAAATTACACATTATTCCTCTCTCACACTCTGAAGGAAATGAGAGAGATGTGGCGTTGTCAGACATTTGGGACTTAGCCATTCATTAGGTAGGAAGTGTTATATCAAATCGGAGATTTTTGCCAGCCTGAAATGACCTAGAGCCTGAGCAATCACCAAGGAGTGTGACAGCTATTACTTCTCTACCTGTTTAACCCGAAAGTCAGGTTTCATCATCGTGACTATAATCTGCACTCAGGAGTCTGTGTGTGTGTATTTTTATTCCCTATGTTTAAAAGTTCACTTCCAAGCAAAATTTACAAGAAAATTGTCCCATATCTCAGCAAGGAGAAATATTTATTGAAAAATGCTGCACAGCAGAAAACTGTCTTTGGCAGAGAAACAACTCGTGCTTTTTGTTCACGATTCACTAATAATTTACTTGGATTTCCAGGAACAAATAGGTGAACGCCCTCTACCAAGAGAAAGCAATAGAAGGTGTTGGCACAGCTACATGTCAGAGTCATGGAATGTACAATATGACTACTCAAAGTGCACTTTGTAAAATTAAAGTATGGTTTACTGGATATTTTATATTGTGTTCTCTGCTAATATATCTCAAAAAATAAGGACTGAATTTTTTTATTTATATTTAAACATGAGCAATTCATATTAAAACTGAATCTTCCTTTTAGTGCACAAAAAGCTAACATACTGTTGGGACAGATAAAACAATCAATCTAAATTACTCACTGAGTTTTCTCCTTCACTAATTTGCTTTGAAGGAGTCCACCTTTGGTTCACCCTTGGAATGAATCAGAAACAGGATTTCTAGTGACCTTTTCATATGTCAAGAACTGCAGACTAAGAATGGAAGATCCATTTTAGTCAACAACCTTTTGCTACTTTTTAATAAGCTTTTTTTTTTTAGAGCAGTTTTATGTTCACAGCAATACGGAACAGAAAATACACATAGTTCCCATGAACGTCTCCTCCACATACCTGCACAGTTTCCCCTCTTATTTGCATCTTCACCAGAGTAAGGCATTTACTACAACTGATGGATCTATATTAACATATCATAATCACCCAGTGTCTACAGTCTACATTACCGTTGACTCTCAGTGTTGTGCATTCTACAGGTTTGGACAACTTTACATCTCACTATTTTTAAAGAGAGACGTTGGGATTATAGAGGAAAATATAGTGCTATGGTCGTCTTAGTGCCTCCCTCTGACACTAGCTTTCTCAGTGATTCATTTGGAGACCACAAAAACCTCTCTGCACAGAACTGAGCAGAGTCTTGCCAAGGAGACAAGAATCCCGATGCCTCTTTTCCTCTTGTGTGAGGGCATTCCCCAGAGATGGGGAATTATATCTTATGCAGATTTTTTTCATTCAATACTTATTGAAAATCTATTACAGGGGTGCCTGGGTGGCTCAATGGGTTAGGCCTTTGCCTTTGGCTCAGGTCATGATCTCAGGGTCCTGGGATCAATCCCGGAGTTAGGCTCTCTGCTTGGCGCAGAGCCTGCTTCCTCCTCTCTCTCTCTCTCTCTCTCTCTCTCTGCCTGCCTCTCTGCCTACTTGTGATCTCTGTCAAATAAATAAATAAAAATCTTTAAAAAAAAAAAAAGAAAATCTATTACATACAAACATGCTCACAGTCATCTGTAGATGACTGGGACACAAAGATGAGGAAAACAATTATTATAATATGATGTGATAAGTATTTTGATAGATGTAAGCATAGGAAGGCAGCTATGCTCACCACTATACCACCAACACCCAGATGTAAGCATAGGAGCACATAAAGTTGTCCCTTCCACTCAGAAACCACCTGATTTCTAGTCACTAGTCTCGACTGTAATCACTGTTTTGAGCCAAAAAGTACTCGGAATGCAGCAGATTTACTTCTTTTAGTTTCCATAACCTCACTTTTAAAAATTTTAAGAATGTGATTTCATAAAAGGCTATATCCATCTTATTCCTAAAAGTCACTGTCTACGTGTATATGTAGTCACATCCTAGTCACTACACAAATATTATCAGAAATGTAATGCTAAAAATGCCATCTTGATGTTGCATATTTTCTTCTACTTAAACTTTCCACTTCAGTTTTTTTTTCTCCCCAACTTCAACCCAGGACTAATTCAAGCTGTGATCGCCTAGGTTCTTACATCAGCAACATCTGTCACCAAAAATAAATATTCTGCAATCAAAACTTAACTGGCCTAGCAATTTTGTTAGTGATGCATGAGGCAGAACAGAATTCAGCTTCATTCTTCCTCTACTAAATTGGCTTTGCAGCACTGAGAATAGGAAAGATTTATGTGTTAGTAAATTAAGCAGAGACGGCCCAGAGAAAACAAAGGCTACAAATACATGCAAGCCCACAGTATTCTCTAATATTCGGTTTTATTCCTGTACAATGTAATATATTTTAACAAGTTGAAAAACATAGAGAAGAGGCAATGCTTCTAGTTAAAGTGAAATTTAAATTTCAGAAGTAATTTCAGTTTTAACAGCTGAAAAATGCAATTTCTGGTCTTATTAAATCAAGAAAGAATTGTTGTATTATTAAACATTTGTAAACAGTAGTAATTATGAAATCCCTAGCACGATTTCCGCTTCTTAATAAATTGTGCTTACTGCTTCTATTTTAGCATTTCAGTTTACAAAGCAATCTTATACAGATTACTTCATTTAATCTTTAAAACAACACTTTTCAGACAGTAGTTCAAGGAATTATCATTTTTATTAAAGAAATGGAGAAACTGTAGCCTAGAAGTTAAAGCCAAGATAACAAGCCGAAGGACTGCAATGAGAATTTGGGGGAAAATTAACTATTTTTCCTAATTATTCTTAACCACATACAGCAAATTCTCATTACTCATGGTAATCATGTTCTATACAATTGCCATGAATTCTGAATTCATGAACTCTGAACCACTGCTTTTAGGAAAAATACACAGTGAGGTTCCTATGCGCCTCTGCTCACAACATTTTCATCAAGCAAACAATCCATGATGTTGTTTCACGTGTTTCTGTTTAAAACACTTATTTAATGTATATTATTGAGGAACACTGAGTTCATGGCCAGCAGCACTACAACTCATGCCTGAATGAAACCTAGGTAACGTAGTCACATTCCCCATGCAGCACATCACAGCTTTCTTGCATTTAGAGACACGAGAGAGCACTTCAGAACTACTCTTGGGGGCTATTTTATACAGTAGAATCAAAGAAAAGCACAAAAATGCAAAAAATATGGTGCTAAAAAGATCACAAAAGAACAACTTGTTTGTAATAAAAGAGCAGGAATGAGGAGGCAGAGGGTCGCTTTGTTCAGCCTTAGCCGGAAACAGGTGCATTGCATGACTCAAAATATTCACCACTCTCAGCATTTCTGTACATTATCTGCAAATGACCAAAAAAGTGCCTCAAGTATTTCAGTTTGGAGTTATAAATAAATTTTAGTTGGGAGGCAAATTTTCAAATAAAAAATCCATAGGTTATGAGGCTCACCTATATATTACCATTTCATATCTTCTAAAGATGTTTATGTATCCATGTTAAACAATAAATTTAGAAAGAGGAAAGAAAACGGTGAAAATACAATTAGTTGTGTATGTTCCACATGTTAACAGAATATTCCAGCAATCATTTGAAGTATACATGAGGGACCAGGACTGCCCATAAAGATGCTGTATGTGTTTAACCCTTCTCTTGACCTTTGACTGTTTTTACTGAGGGAAACCTGGAAATAAAAGATGTATGGATGGGTGAAGGGAGAAGAAGGTTTGGATTTAGGTTTACCCAATTGTACTCTCACTAATCAGCTTAGGAAAGCAATGATTATGTATCAGTCTAGGTTCTCAAGAGAAACAGAGCCAGTAGGAGAAAAACATACATATATTAAATTATATATTATATATTTTTAATATATAAAATATTATATTGTTATCTATTATATACATATATACATGATATATGTTATGTATTTTAAATATATAATATCTTAATAATATACATATTACTAAAAAGAGTTGGCTCATGTGGTTATGGAGGCTGAGAAGTCCCAGGAATTGCAGTTGGAAAACTGAAAACTCAAAAAACCAGTGATACAGTTCCAGTCTGAATCTGGAGGCCTAAGAACCAGGAGAGGGAATGGGGCAATTTCCAGTATGAGCCTAAATCCAAAGGCAGGTGAAGACTGGACGGTGCCCACTGAAGACAGCCAGAGAGAGTAAATTCACTCTAACCCAGCCTTCTTGTTCTATTCAGGAGTGGGCAATCTGCTTTATCCCGTCTACCAATCCAAATGTTACGCTCATCCAGAATCCTCCTCACAGACACACCCAGAAAAACGTTTTACCAAATATCTAGGCACCTTGTGGCTCAGTCAAGCTGATACATAAAATTAACCATTCTCTTTTTTAAGAAGACGTGAAGAATATTTAAATATGAGTTTATGGAGAATAGTAAACAGGAAATAATGAAGCAGGAAGGAAGTATGGAATTGATATTTATCCTCCAACATTAACCAGTTCGGGACCTTTAGTTTGAAATGGTGTGCAACCTCAGAATATAGTAAATAATGATTTGCAATATACTACATACCCATATTCCACTTTCAGTGGACATATATATATATACGTATATATATTTGTAACTACACTGCTCTTTCTGTCCGTTGTCATGATTTTGTTTTTTAAAATAGAGAAATCTTCTCGTCATCACCATTTATGACTTTGAGTTTTAATCTATGAGCTGAGTAATAAAAGGAATACACTCTGCAAACCTAAT
The DNA here is from genome assembly GCA_004024625.1 of Mellivora capensis. Lineage (NCBI taxonomy): Eukaryota > Metazoa > Chordata > Mammalia > Carnivora > Mustelidae > Mellivora > Mellivora capensis. The sequence continues at coordinate 7,850 of PISX010003860.1, forward strand.
ATGTTCAAGGCCCCAAAACTGAATCACAGATAAAAGTTAAGTATATTATTACCAGGTTATCTTTAATAAAAGAATAATCTTTTTGACTTTACCTTATTTCTTTCATCTGACCAACTGCCTAAAGAATTTACATAATTAAATCCTTATTAATTAAGCAAAATATACACCAACAACAGCTAATTTTTTACAAGGGTCATGATTAGTGTGAAGGTTAGTCAGTTACCATGAAGGGTTGAATTGTCAGCCACCAGCTTCTTGGTCTTCTGTTGAACTAGGGATAGGACTTTGAGACTGAGCTGATATTACTTTGGATTTTGAAGACACTGGACCTACATATGGCATATAACTTGGTATTTGCTAAATGTTCTTTGAAACTAAATTAATTAAGAGGTAGGAACCATAAGAAAAGTCTAACTTCCCACTCCACTGAAGTAATTTCCACTTTAGGAACAATAGTGACCTAGTCAGTAACCCTGTAATAGAAATTACACTTCCTAGAAATTTGAAAAGACATGTAAGTAACAAGGAATAAAGAAAAACCTGTCACTTTCAGTGAAACTGTTACATGAAAGATAGAATTACACTATCCATGAAGAGAAAGACCTCCAAGGTGAGAAATTTTCTTTACTACCCATGTCCCCAGGGACCCACAAGGAAGCTACAGATAAGTGAAATATCTAAGCAGCACCTATTATGTCAAGAACATGAAGAAATCAGCCAGGAAGTCATCTGTGATAAAATCACAAGAGATACAGCCTACACAGACATTTAACTGAAAAATCATATATGATTCTTTTAGAAAATTACTAGAATGGTCAAAAGTCAGCCAACATGCCTTGGGCTAATCAAGAGACAAGTCACTGTGACCAGTGTTGTGATTAAGATTTTGGTAACATGTCTTATTTAAATACCCTTATTTCATGTATTTATAAAAGCAATTACTCCATCTCAGGTTTGTAACTTTCATAATAAGTATTATAAAGAAAAAAATTAAAAATTTGATTTGGATTTTATTATGCTAATATTTTAGGTAAGAAATATGAGTTAAATAGAAAAGCATCTATCCTTTTAAGGGCTTCCAAAAATCAAATTAAACAGGCTTTTCTAGTTAGGTACATACATGAGATTACACAGGACACAACAGTAAACAGCTCAGTATTGATAGAAGATTTTAAATGAATGCTTTTATCCCAGTACAAGTGCAAGGAACAGAAAGCAGATCAATGTTTGACCCTTGTGACTTTTTTGTTATGAAAACATCAGTAAGTTACTATTTTTGTTTCTGAAACAATATAAGTAGAAATCCTTTCAGAACCTTTGATAATTTTTCCATTACCAAAAGTTATAATTTTTTTGTATAATCATTTGAAGAGTATTTCAAAACTTATGTTTTAGAATATCAAGAAAGCAAGCTTCTTAAGATTTTCTTAGCAATAATGGAAGAGAGCATTACAAATAGAAAAGCCACTGGAATTACAACTTAAAGTTTAAAACTGAAAGAAGATTCATTTTTTGAAAGCTAATATAAAATTAATACTAGACTGAAGAGCAGACTTTTAAAAGAAATAACAATATGTAGATGAGATTTGTCTAAATGACAAAGTGAAAACTATATGTAAAGTAAGCAAAATGAAATCTAAGTACACAAGTTCCCAGGATAGAAAACTCATTATTGAAAACTTGACTGTCAACTACTAAAGCATTTTGCAGATGATAGAGGTAGATAGGCTTCACCTATTGGTAGAGATATTATAATGACTATAAGAGAAGAGAAGAACTTTCTCCATTAGTCCTAAAATAGCAAAAGAAAGTCCAATAGAGATCCCTATCCAGTGGAAATTAATGCAAAAGAATATTCAAAGACCTTCTTACTATTAACTCAAAGAGTGCTTTCTGCCAGCAAAATGAACACTATCCACCTTTTCAGTAAACTTCTTGAGGTTCTACACAATCATCTCATTCTCTCCTTACTTTTGTGTCTGCATTCTCTTTACCTCTTTTTAATATTATCTACTCCTCAAAACAATTTTAAAATGTCTTTTCAACTTTACATGACTTTATTGTCCATTTAAAATGCACTGACTAGTTTCAGCCCTTTAATGACAACTACAGTCTGTGCCTCTGTCACTTGACATTCTTCAGTAATCAGGGACATTATGGGGGAGTTAGAAAATCACAATGCTCAACTGACCTTGCATCCAACCTTCTCTGTAAGTCAATAATGAAGCATAATATTAATTAAAAGTCAGGAATACCTTTTCCCTGAAAAGGCACAATATGATAAAGCTACTGCAAATCTAAAAACTCTTAAAAATATGTTTTAAGTAGAATTTTTGGAGAATTTTCTAAAATTAAAAGGTATTCTTAAAGGCTTTCCCACTGCCCTACTGCGTAATTTAAAGACTGACATCCTAATATCTCCATTTCCTCCTAAGTGAAAGAGGGAACACTTTTGATGTTCTATTACATGACATGATTGGCTTACAAAATTTATTTAAGTAAAAGTATACCTATGTAATAAGATTGAGTGAAAGCATTTAGATATTTAAGACAGCTCTGTTAAGTTATAGAGTCCTAAAATCCAGAGTTTTAAACTATGAGTTTTAAACCTCTGATCTCACTCTGCCAAAAAAAAAAAGAAAAAGAAAAAGTCAACTGTAAGCTACCTGTAACACACACACACACACACACCCCTAAGACTCTAATGACTGGGGAAAATCAGCATGAGTTGTTAAATAAAGATACATTTACCTCTTATTTGTCCCATGCTTAAATGAAAGAAATCTATAAAGCATGGAAAATAGAGTCTAGAACATGGCAAATACACAGTATCTCCCTCAGAATCTCCTCTTCCCTGTTCCCCTCTTCCTTTTTCACTCTCTCCTCCTGATCCTGTTTCCTATATGTTTATGTGCATACAATATCTTTTTCAAAACTAGGACCATACTCACTTCTATAAAGCCTTCCCTTGATCCCCAAGCCACTCTGTTCAACTCAGTGTGTCAAGCATTCATGTGATTTTTACCAGACCATACAATTTGTACCAATGCAATCTTCTTATACCTATGTGTCTTAATTCCAAATGAATTTATAAGTCCTTTACAGGCAGAAACTATAGATTTACTGCCTTCTCTAACATCTCTTTTTAAGTTGTTGTACACATAAAAACACAAACATACACATGCAATGCCAATGAATGGCATTCTATGTATTCTACCTCTATAACAAAGGACAGGACCAGTGGATTTAAAAAAAAAAGTGACAGATATTATGTATTTTTTACTAGTAAATTTTAATGGTTCTGTTAAATACAATACACATATACAAACTGGGAAAATTACCCCCTGAAGATCAAACAAGGGTAAATTGTTTTGAGTTATAATGAAAAGAGTTTTGTCAGTTTTCTGAAAGTAGTCTTTTTTTTTTTTTTTTTTTTTTTTTGAGAGAGAGAGAGAGAGCACGAGCAGTCAGGTAAAGGTGGACAGAGGCAGAGAGAGATGAAGAGAAAGAATTCCAAGCAGGCTCCACACACAGTGCAGAGGCCAATGTGGGGCTGAACTTCTCGACCCCAAGATCATGACCTGAGCTGAAATCAAGTGTGCACCACTCAACCAACTGAGCCTCCCAGGTGCCCCAGTAAAGTCATTCTTATGCGTTCTTAAATCATGCATCATGTGTCTGGTGATTTTCTTTATCACTGTGGTCAATTTGATATGTTATAGAAATCAAAATTAACATGAGCTTTAAAAGTTCATGTAAAAATATTGATGTATTTTTACCAATATCTTGAATGGGAACACCAATATTTTTCTTGTTTGTTTTGTTTTGTTTATTTATTTGAGAGAGAGCACATGTGAGCACAAGTGGGGGAGGGTCAACGGGAGAGGGAAAAGCAGGCTATCCATTGAGCAGGGGAGCCCAATGTGGGGCTAGATCCCAGAACCCTGGAATCATGAACCTGAGATGAAGGCGAACACTTAATGGACTGAGTAACGCAGGTGCCCTGGTGGGAAACACCAGTATTTTTAGGGAGAACCTCCCCTTTGTTGATCTTTATTGATAATAGATTCTCATATGACTAATTTCTAAGTCAGAAAAAGTAAATGAGCTTACAAGTTCTATCACAATTTTAAGAGTCTATGAAATTTTGTTTCTGGGCATATAATTTGATGCCCACCTCAAAATCAAATAGCATGGAGAACACTAATGTGAAGTAATTTTCCACATATGCAAAAACACAGGGGTGAATCAAGAAACAACATCTTTTGAAAAATGTTTTAAAAGATCTTTTTAAAAACTTGTAATGGGTCATGTTGTTTTTAAACAAAATGTCAGTATGTGATTATAAAGTTCTCAAAGCAGTGTTTTAATCAAATACAGAAATAAATCATGAAGGACTTTAGGGGAAAATGTTATTTCTATCCAGTGCAACTAGAAAATATATACTTCCCAGCAGAGAAAACAAATACTGAAAGCTTGAGGTAGAAACCAAATCTCTAATGATGCAGTATATGGTGACTAACATGACACAGTTAAAAAAAAAAAACAACTAGGTGATAAAAACAACAACAAAAAAAAGAAACCAAATCTTAATGTATCCAAAGAAAATAAGCAAAATTAACATTTCCCCTCTGCAATCCCACTTGACAGAAGGTACTTCACTCTCATTCACAGAAAATCACTTCAAGATCCAGGAAAAATTATAGTATGTCTTTAGATGAATTATCATACATCCATTAAAATAATCATCATAATGCCTATTAAAATATAGGAAATTATTAACATATAAACATATAAATTAGATAATAAAACATAAATATATAAACATATCTCTTTGTATTCTTTGAACAATTTAACATACAAAAAGAACAAGTAAGATATAAATGTAGTTAGAATGACATGCCTATCCCTTAAATTTTTATTTAAACTTCCTTCTTCTTTAAAGATGGGTAATGTTGGGGCACCTGGGTGGCTCAGTCATTAAGCATCTGACTTCGGCTCTGGTCATGATCCTCGGGTCCTGGGATCGAGCCCCACATCGGGCTCCCTGCTCAGCAGGAGGCCTGCTTCTTCCCTCTCTCACTCCCCCAGCTTGTATTCCCTCTCTCGCTGTGTCTCTGTCAAATAAATAAATAAAGATCTTAAAAAAAAAAAGATGGATAATGTTTAATAATTAAAGGTAATGTTTAATAATTATTTTCTAGAAATGTGTTCTTTTTCAAGTCTGCCTTAAATAGAATTTTCTTCTGCTTTTCAGAAAATCAAGACAGTACAATCTTCAGACTTTTGACATATCTTCTGTTCCATGACTAATGAAAGATTACAGCTTTTTAACACACAAAAATCACCTTTTAACCCTAATGCAGTAAATTTCTCTTAGTTTCTTGTTTATAGATTTCCCAGAAATCCTTGCTATTGTCCTGTTAAAAAATCTTTCTTCCCTTGGAGTCTTGTCTTCTCCCTTGGTTCTTTACACCATTCTTCTCCCTTGTCTTCTCCCTTGGTTCTTTACACCATTCTTTCTCTGCTTACTTACACCCTTAAACCTAAACCTGCTCCACAAATGCAAACAGTCTTCACAGATTGGCCTTCTTCTCTTAGTTATTGTTTTCTTCACTTAACTTTTTACTCTAGCTCTACCTGTCACATTTATTGTGAGAATTTACAGATTTGCATTTCCAACCACAGTCTTGCTTTTAGCTTCCAATACTGAAATTCTAATTTTCTGCCAGATTGTCCTATCTTATTATTCACCAGCAGTCCAAATTAGTGTTGTCAGAATCAGTTTTATTACATTTCCTTCAAAACAACTTGCTTAAACCAAATAACATGTTTCTATTACTTAAACTATTATTCTACCTGTTGAACAAATCTGAAATGTAAGAACTGTCTTTTCCAACTATTTCCTTTATGCCCCAAATCCAGTTGCCAAGTATCACAACCTTTATATCGTTCCCAACCTAGCCATTTCCACCTCCACAATTATAATAAAAGTCCTTATCATCTTCTCTCTGTACCAGTAGTTTTCAAAGTAGTCTGGATATACTCAAAAGGGTAAGATGATAATACACTATGGCATTTGTATTTCTATTTTGGTTAGTATTTTATAATGTCTATAAGATAGTAATATGTATATAATTTTTAAACAAACATATAGAATAGGATGTGTTACAAATTTTAATGAATGGGATATATTATCAAAAATAATTTGGATACACACCTGAAACTAATATAACAATGCACCATAACTACAATGGAATTAAAAACAATAAAAAAAAGTTTGGACATTTCTGTAATACTATTTCAAAAGCCCCAGCATTTATCTTCCACTTCATGTGCACATAACTGCCAGATAAATGCTTCCTAGGCATAACAATGTTTGCTTCACTATCTGAACAAAGTTTTTCAGTGGCTTTCTATTATCTCCTAATGAGACCCAATCTCGGCCTCCTGACAATCAGGGCCCACCACATGTTGATTAGCCCCCTTCCCCAAGTAAACACACATGAACACACACTATTTTGCCAGCCATAATTTTCACTGTACATTTTCATAATTCTATAATTCCAACGAAACTAACCATCTGTCATTACCTGAAATACACAAGTACCTCTATAGGTCTATGAATGTGTAAATTTAATAATTAACCCAGGCTCTCATGTAAAGGTGTATACAGAACCATAATTATGAAAGTTTACTCTAACAACCAAGAATAAGTTTTAGTAGAAACCCACTCTACTTGTGTGTCTTTAGGAATATTAGAGGGGACCAAAATTCTAATCTATAAAAGCCCATCTCAACTTCTCTCCTCACTAATGCCCAGTTCAGTTGTACTTAGAACTGCTCTGGAGTTCTCACATATTAAACCCCAACAATGCTTCCTGCTTCAGTCTATGAATCATGTCTTTCTCTCTCTCCACTCTCCACTGTTTCTCAGTTTTTCATTAAGTAGCTTCTCTATGTAAGAAAAACTACATCATAGATATTTTTCTTTCTCTGATATTTTCCAGCGTTTTCTTTGGAAAAAGCAGAACGTCTATCAGGGGGTAGAGGTCAGAGTAGAGGAAGAAGATGTACATCACCTGAATGGTAAATTGAGGGTGACAGAGACAGAGAACCTTCATTAGTTTTGTCCTCTGGGAAGTCACAGTATACCTTCGGCCATGAAAACCTGTTTATCTCCAAATGTAGGATTTCAACATTGCCTCCATGACTCCTACAACCAAAATTTCTTTCTTTCTTCTTGACACCCTTTGTCCTTGATTTATCTTCTAATACATTTATAACTTATAATACAACATTTCAAAATAGTTACCATCCTATCCAAGTTTTCCTAATACATTGATAACTTTTGGGAGACAAGATTAAATTATTATCTTGAAGATAAAGATGGTAGCGATCAGAAAATATTGCAAACAATACATAAGTGCATAAATGTTCAAATACGTGGAAACATCAAAGAGTGACATGACATTTTCAGCAGAGAGTCCTTTGCACACAAATTATTATATTTCTTTCTTTTTTCTGAGGGGGTACTATTATTTAGTGGTCTTTGGTAGTATTGGCCATAGTTTACCAATTTACAGGACATATTTCTAAATCAAAAGGCATATTATAATATTCACTGTGATAATACTTAGTCACTTCAAGTTGGGATAAAAAGTATATATCTTTAGTTTAAATCTGTTACTCTTCAAAAAATAAAAACTGGAAAAGAACAAGAGTTGAACAGGAACAGCTTTTGACATTAAAACAGTATGTTTGCTTGAGGTCAGTAGCCAGTTATTTAAAAAAACAGTAATTATGTGGAAAATAGTAGAGAGTTTCCTCAAAAAATTAAAAACAGAAATACCATCTGACCTAATAATTCCACCACTGGGCATTTGCCCAAAGCAAATGAAAACACTAATTCAAAAAGTTATAGGCACCCCTGTGGTTATTGCAGCATTATTTACAATGGTCAAGATATGAAAGCAACTTACATCTCCATAAGATAAATAAATGGATAAGAAAGATGTGCTACATATACACATACACACACACAGCCATAAGAAATGATGAAAGCTTGCCATTTGCAACAAAATGGATGAACTCAAAAGGTGTTATGCTAATGAAATAAGTCAGACTGAGAAAGACAAATACCATATGATTTCATTCATATGTAGAATCTAAAAAACAAAATGAATGAACAAACAAACAAAAAGCAGAATCAGAGGTATTAATACAGAGAACTGGGGGTTGCCAGAGGGAAGGGGGAGGGAAATGGGCAAAAAGGGGAGGAGAGATACAGGCTTCCAGTTATGTAATGAATAGGTCATCAGAATTAAAGGTACAGCATAGGGAATATACTCAACAATATTGTAATAGCATTGTATGGTAACAGATGGTACCTATACTTGTAGTATAAGCATAACATAATGCATAGAGAAATTGAAACAAATTAATGTAACATTGTGTCCAACTACATTCAAGTAAAAAAGAAACAGTAGTTGAATCAATAAAACATAATTTTATAAAAATTGTATAAGATTCTTAAAAGTTATTAAATCCGGAAGGGGCTACATAACAGAAATAGTTACAAAAGAAGAACTCTAACAGGCCTCTTTTGCTTACATTGCTCTGAAACCACATTGAGTAATTCATTAATTCATTCAAAAATTATTGATAATTTAGTAATTGTCGGGTATTGTATCATAAAGACCTGTAATAGATTTAAAGTGATGAAGAAGTTCATCCATTTCTTAAAGTGTTAAAAAATTAGAGTTGTGAAACAGCTTAGTGACTTAAATTGTTATTCATTTACTTAAAACTCAAATAACTTATTGAATGTTGTGTGACAAGCAATTTGCTAGGCTAGAGCTGGTAATATAAAGAAAATTCAGCCCAGGTCTTAAAGGAATTTGTAATCCCGCACTATAAGAGAGGAATGTGCACAATGTGCACCGGAAAGCTTAAAGCCCCTAACTCTGCTCTGTGATGACAAAGAGCTCACTCAGGAGTTAATCTTTAAATGGTGTCATAACAGATAAGCAGTACCTCACCTGGTAAAGGAATAGAAGGAAGAACTTACAGCGAGAAATAACTGAAAATGCTGAGGCATAGAGGAATGAGAATGTGAAATGTCTAATGAACAAAAGGCCATTAACATGGAACAAAGCATGCATATAAATGAGTGGCAGAGACCACACTGTAAAGAGTCTTATATGTCCATAAAGATTTTGGTCTTTAACAAAATCTGAATAGGATGGCGCTTTTCGTGTGTCTTAAGCAAGTGAGTAGCATAGTCACATTTGTATGTTAAACAAAAAAAAGTGCAAAGGGACGGAGGGAGTAGAGACTAGCAAATGAAGTGGTAGCAATAGTCTAATCAGTAATGATAGGATCTTTTATTGAAGTGAAGGGGGGAAGATTATTATAATAAAAGGACAGAGCAATGTTTGGATATTAGAATCAGCAGAACCTAGAGACAATCTGGCATAGGATGAAGGAGATCCAGAAGAAGTAAAATGAAAGTTGATTTCCAGGTCTCAGGTTTGGATGATCAAGTGGTTGATGTCTATGTGTGTGTACACACACACACACACACACACACACACACATAGACACATATCTATATGTATTTCTAAATATAGAAATATATACAGGAAATATATCATTAAAATATCTATAAAATATCTAGTAAGAACTGAAACGTTTAGTTTCCAAGTCTAAATCATTTACGTAGGCTTATTCCAAGGATACACACATTGGCGAGAAAAAGTAAATTAAGGCAGACTCAAGATCATCAGGTATGGTTTAAATTTTAATCTCTGGTTCATTAGTTGTATTACATCTATGTATAAATTAACAAAAAGTTTTCTTGCTTTAAGCAAACCTGATACACTAAAATTGGCATTTAAGTAAATGATTAATGTTACTATTTTTTTAAAAAAAAAAGCATTTGCCTCAACAAGAAATTTTCTTTAACATTATTTAAAATAGAGTGCTTCCTAATGATTTTATAGTTAAATCACACTGAGTAGAAAAATAACTTGACATATATGTCTATAACTAGGAGAGGTATCAACTGTTTATCATCAGAACAGTGGCATTAGCTGTTCACTGTTCATGGCTGTTGGGAGGGGCTGGTGGCCACACCGTGCAGGTTGTGGATACCACAAATATCACCACTACTTATCACACAAACTAGGAATGTTATCAGGTCACTAGGTTCTGTCCCAGACCCAAGTTGAGGTGGGTTAACTGGCACTTGAATTTAAAAAAAAAAAAAAAAAACTTTCAGGGCGCCTGGGTGTCTCAGTGGGTTAAGCCTCTGCCTTCAGCTCAAGTCATGATCTCAGGGTCCTGGGATGGAGCCCAGCACTGGGCTCTCTGCTCAGCAGGGAGCCTGCTTCCCCCTCTCTCTCTGCCTGCCTCTCTGCCTACTTGTGATCTCTGTCTGTCAAATAAATAAATAAAATCTTTAAAAAAATAAAAAAATTTTAAAAACCTTTCAAAGGATCAAATAACATTCTACAAATAAATCATTCATAAATCAGAATAATGCCTTTTTACTAAATATACATATATGGTTGACTCATGAACAACACAGGTTGGAACAGTATGGGCCCATTTATATGCATATTTTTTCTGATAAACACAATACAGTGTTGTAAATGTATTTTCTCTTCCTCACGTATTTCTTAATAACATTTTCTTTCCTCTAAATTAGTTTATTGTGGGGTGCCTGGATGGCTCAGTTGGTTAAGTGTCTGCCTTCAGCTCAAGTCATGAACCCACGTGTCCTGGGATGGAGCCCCATATCGGGCTCCCTGCTCAGTGGGGAGCTTGCTTCTCCCTCTCCCTCTGCCTGCTACTCTCCCTACTTGTGCTCTCTCTCTTTGTCTAATGAATAAATAAAACCTTTTAAAAATTAATTAAAAATTAATCTTAAAATAAAATAAATTATGTGCTGTGAGGTACAGTATATGATACATACAACACACGAAACATGTGTTAACCAACTATTTATGTTATCAATAAGGCTTCTGGTCAACAGTAGGCCATCAGTAGTTAAATTTGGGGGAAGTCAAAGTTATGCATGAATTTTTTTTACCACACAGTATTGGTAACCCTGCATTGTTCAGGGGTCAACTGTAACCTTATCTAGATGCTTCCCTGTATTAAAATAAAAGAAAACCACAGTTTTTGAAAAAATACCTGTGTGTGTGTGTGTGTGTGTGTTAAAAACCAGCAAGCAGAATTGCAATGTGTCTGTTTTATGGCCTTGTGGTTATTTAATTTCGTTAGGTTTTCAAGATAATCATATAACGTCTTTTCATTCAAACTGTAACAACATGCTAAGGAAAAGTTGGGAGTTTTCCTGGCGAGTTCATCTAAGTACCCAAAAAACAAATTTATTTACTGAAGGAATTTTTCAGGAGAAGTAAGATGTGTGAAAAAGAATAGGACAAGGCAAGAAAGCTGAAAAAGATATGGCCTTGGTTAGGGTCTCACTTTGATCTTAACCCCCAAGTCACTTTGCAGCACAAATGGCACCAATTGGTTTTTGTTTGCGACAAGGGACCAGCCCTCTGAACACCCATGTTATTCAGTCATTGATGCTGCCCCCAAAAGTGGGTGGAGATTGGGAGTGAGTATATAATCTCTGGGCACATAGTTTTCTATGTTACATAAAAGCCAAGTAAGCTGTAAATAAACATACTGTTTGATGAGAGTCACGAGGTGCCGAGAAGAGAAAGTAAATACTAAAACTAGATATACACGTTCCATTCGAAGTTATAGACAGAAGTGTGATATAAATGTAAACACTGAAGAGAATATCATATTTATGATTTAGGAAGCTGTAGTAAGCAAATTCTAAGATAGCTCCATGATCTCAACTCCCTAATGTGTTATGTCTTGTATTAGCACCTCTCCCAAAGTCTGGGTGGGGCCTGTGATTTGCTTCTAGACAACAGACTATGGCAAAGGTGGGCTGGCACTCCTGTGATGACATTTTGTTAGCCAACCGGAAAGACTATCCTGCTGGCCACGAAAAAGCAAATACCCATATTGTGAACTGCCAATCGTAGGGCCACATGGCAAGGAATTGTGAGTGGCCACTAGGACTTGAGGGCAGCTTCTGGCCAACAGCCAGCAAAAAAAAAAAAAAAGAAGAAGAAGAAGAGGAAGAAGAAAGAAAGAGAGAAAGGAAGGAAGGGAAGGGAGGGAAAGAAGGGAAAAAGAGAAAAAGAAAGAAAGAAAGAAAGAAAGAAAGAAAGAAAGAAAGAAAGAAAGAAAGAAAGAAAGAAAGAAAGAAAGAGAAAGAAAGAAAGAAAGAAAAGAAGAAAAGAAAGAAAGAAAGAAAGCAAGCAAGCAAGCTCTCAGTCATGGAGCCACAATGAAATGAATTCTGCCAACAACTAGAGGAGCTCAGAAGCAGAGTCTTCTGGGTCAAGCCAGATGAGAACACAGCCCCAATGACACCTTAACTGCAGATCCTGACACACAAGACGTAGCTAAGCTGTGCCTGGATGCACAATGCATGGAAACCATGAGATAACAGATGTATATTATTTTAAGCTGCTAATGTTGCAGTAATTTGTTTCTCCAGACCACCAGATAGGGAGGCTTAATGTTTTACTTTCTCTTCTACTAGCCAACTCATTGCACTATCATGTCAGTATGGCAGCAATGTTTCTGATCATTCCAAATTAGTTTGGATCATTCCAAATTAGTTTTGATAACTTGCTTCACTGTGATTTTTTTATAGACATGATCTTGAAAACTGTGAAGAGAGTATGAAGTTTAATGGCAAATGTTTTTATATGTTAAAACTTATTGCAAATTACTACTTCAAAGTAGGGTGAAATAAGACAAGAATCACACATAGAACTATTATAAAAACAAGATAAAATTTTAAAATTATCTGTTTGAATGTGTTCAGGAGCTACAGAAGCTCTGAGGACTAGAGGAGCTAAGGTAACAGAGGACAAAGACATTCAGAATACTGAGCTGATGATTTACAATTCCTATTACTCTGGGTCCATTTACTGATTTTGCGGCATGCATAAGAGGATATCCACATAGTAAAAATCTCTTAACACTATATGCCCAAATCAATTCTAGACTGATGATTATCAAAACATGGAAACTAAAAGTAAACTTTTAGAAGAAAATATAGGAGACCATATGTACAAACTTGGATTAGGTAAAAAATTATTTATTTATTTTCAAAAATTTTATGTATGTATTTGAGAGACAGAGACAGAGCACAAGCAGAGGGAAGGAGGCAGAGGGTGAGGGAGAAGCAGGCCCCCAGCTGAGGAAAGAACCCGACGTGGGCCTTGATCCCAGGGCCCCGGGATCATGACCTAAGCCAAAGGCAGACGTTCAACTGACTGAGCCATCTGGGCATCCCTAGGCAAAAATTTATTAAGTAGAGTACAAAAACACACTAGCCATGAAGAAAAAATAATATGATTGGTTATATTAAAATTAAGTACTTTTATTCAGTAAAAGAAGTCACAGATACTCTGGAGAGCCCCTATAAATCAGGAAGTAATAGACCATCAAACTTACAGAAAAATGGCAAAGACTGGCAGATACTTACTAAAAGAGGATATTCAAATGGACAATAAAATGTGAAAAGTTGCTCAACTTCATGTCATCAAGAAAATGTAAATTAAAAGCAAAATGCAATGTCATCAAAATGGCCAAAATTAAAAAGAGAAATAAGACCAAATGTGGATGGCAGAATTCCAAAAGTATGATTCCAGCATCCTGGTCTCCACAACTCTTGACTGATCTGTAGGTGGGGTCTGCAACTTGCTTATAACTAATTCAAGATGCCAAAGATGAGGGGGTTGTGCAAATATAATTAAGGTTTCTAATCAGTTTAAGTTAATAAAAAAAAATATTCTGGATGGTCCCAACCTAACCAGGTAAGCCTTTTAGAAAAAGGGTCTTGAAAAGTAGAAACTCTCTATTGTTGGCTTTGAAGGAACAGGTACATTTTCTATAGCTGCAAATAAATTAAATCTTCCAAATATGTAGGGAACTTGGAAGAGGACCCATCCCTCATAAAGCCTCTAGATGTGAAAATAGCCTATCAAACACCTGGATTTCAGCCTGTGAGTCCCTAGCAGAGAACCCAACAAAGCCACACCCCAACTTCTGACCTATAGAAACTATAAAGTAATAAATGTATGTTTTTTAAAACACAAAATTTGTGGTAATTTGTTATACAACAATTGAAAATGAATACACAGGGGCGCCTGGGTGGCTCAGGGGGTTAAGCCTCTGCCTTCGGCTCAGGTCGTGATCTCAGGGTCCTGGGATTGAGTCCCACATCAGGCTCTCTGCTTGGCGGGGAGTCTGCTTCCAACTTTGTCTCTACATGCCTCTCTGCCTGCTTGTGATCTCTCTCTGTCAAATAAATAAATAAAATCTTTTTTAAAAAAATGAATACACGAAGCAATTAGAAAGATGTGGAAAATTGGATCTCTCATATGCTGCTAAAGGAATTGTAAGCTGGTGCTATCATTTTGAAAAACTATTTGGCAGTATCTACTAATGCTGGATATGCACAAAAATGCTATGACTCAGCAATTTAACTCCTAAGTATGTATCAAACTCAAATGTATGCATTTTTTCACTACAGAATATGTTCAACGATGTACCTGAAAGTACTGTTCACAAAGCCAAAACTGGAACCTACCACTTATCTCTAATCTACATAATGGATGAATAAATGTGTTATGGTAACCCCAAGGTATGCTCTACAGCAATAAAAATAAAAGAACGACAATCCTATGCAACTACAACAATTTTTGCATACATAATGCAAAAGGAAAGAAACCTGACACAGAAGATTACACACTGATTCCATTTATATAAAGTTCAAAATGAGGAAAACCATTCTTTGGTATTATAAACCAGGATAGTGATTACTCTTTGTGGGGTAGTGACTGGAAGAGGCACAAATGGGGATTCTAAGGTTCAGAAAATGTGAACTGTGCTTTTTCTTAATGTGGATGATAGTTTATTTTAGAAGAATTTGTTCACTAATGATGTGTGCACATAACAATACATATATTATTTTTCAGTAAGGCTTACTTTAAAATAGTGGTGCAATAATCTTTCCTTTTGTGTATCGCCTAGTCATAAACAGATATTGTTGGAATGTTTCGTGAGGAATCCATAAGGATTTATTAGTTCCTGTGACTTGATTTGCACATAATTTTCCAGGCATTAAAGAGAACATAAAGATAAATTTTAGGGTGGTTGTCAAGATCCCTAAATACCTATAGTTTTAATAATCTATAAAATTTAAATTCTCTGTAGGACGTAACAGATCGTCAAATTAAAAGGCAAATAGAAATTTGGAAAAAAATATTCGCAACATATATGACAGACAAAAAAAATCTGTGTTCTTAATATGTGTGCGCATGTGTGAATTTGAGTGTTCATATAAATTCCAAGTCAAGTAAAAAATAGATGTTCAAGGGCGCCTAGGTGGCTCAGCCAGCTAAGCATCTGCCTTCGGCTCAGGTCATGATCCCAGGGTCCTGAGATTGTGCCCTTCTTCTCCCTCTGCTGCTCTCTCTCTCAAATAAATAAATAAAACCAAAAAAAAAAAAAAAGGATGCCAAGAGAAAAATAGGAAAATACCATAATAAAAAGAGAAAGTTACAAATATAAATAAGCTCAAAATATAAACTCTAAAATAATATTGTTTATAACCTACCAGCTGGAAAATATTTAAACAAATATTCACCAGTGTTAATCAGGGTTTGAGCAAACAGATATACTTCGCCTTTCCTACTGCTGATGTAAATGGATTCAACTTTTCTAAAGAAGCTTACTCATAGAGGTGCCTGGGTGGCTCCTGGGTGGGTTAAGCCTGGGTGGGTTAAGCCTCTGCCTTTGGCTCAGGTCATGATCTCAGGGTCCTGGGATCAAGTCCTGCATCAGGCTCTCTGCTCAGTGGGGAACCTGCTTCCCCCTCTCTCTGCCTGCCTCTTTGCCTGCTTATGATCGCTTATGCTCTCTCTCTCTAATAAATAAATAAAAAATCTTAAAAAAATAAAAGAATCTTACTCATATATTTGCATGCCATTAACCTAACAATTCGAATTCTAGAAATTTAAAGCATTTAATGAGAGACATATTTAAAGATGCTTATAATAGATGCACATTACTAATACTAATAGCTTAAAATACTAGAAAATATCATGAAACATATTCTAACAGATGTTACAAACTTTTCTTTGTAGACAGAGAGCTACTTATATTGAAAAGATGCAAGTGAAATAAAGTAGAATGGAGATTCTTATCAGGGGCATATCTACTTGATCTAGCATAATTTATTAAGAATATTATTTTTTAAGGTCAATATCCAGAATGAGTATATCCCATTCAAACAATGAAAGAAATTTCAAAAGCTACTAGGATGAGTTATGGGGCAAAGAAATTCCCTGGAAATTTTTTACAAAGTAAAGGAGAATATTAGAGTTAAAACAAAATAATACAATAAAATAGTGAACTAATATCTTCAAGGAATTTGTCTATTCCATTTATTTGCTTCACTGAGTTGACTTACTTTTATTTTTTTAATTTAAATTCAATTATCCAACATATAGTACATAATTAGTTTCAGAGGTAGAGTTCAGTAATTCATCAGTTGTGTATAACACTCAGTGTTCATCACATCACATGCCCTCCTTAATGCCCATCACCCAATTACCCCACCCCTCACGTCCCACCCCTCTAGCAACCCTCAGTTTGTTTCCTATCGTTAAGAGTCTCTCATGGGTTTTTTCTCCCTCTCTGATGACTTCCCATTCAGTCTTCCCTCCCTTCCCTTATGATCCTCTGTGCTGTTTCTTATATTCCACACATGAATAAAATCATATAATTGTCTTTCACTGATTGACTTATTTTGCTCAGCATAATGCCCTCCAGTTCCATCCACATCGATGTAAATGGTAAGTATTCATCCTTTCTGATGGCTGAGTAATATTCCATTGTATTGAGAAAATTGGACAGCCAATGAGGAAAAATGAAACTGGACCATTCTGTTACAACATACACAAAGATAAACTCCAAATGGCTGAAAGACCTCAATGTGAGACAGGAATCCATCAAAATCCTAGACAAGAAAACGGGCAGCAACCTCTTCGACCTCAACCAAGGCAAATTCTTGCTAGACTTATCTCCAAAGGCAAGGGTAACAAAAGCAAAAATGAACTATTGGGAATTCATCAAGATAAAAACCTTCTGCACAGCAAAGGAAACAGTCAACAAAACTAAAAGGCAACCTGCAGAATAGGAGCAGACATTTGCAAATGACATTTCAGATAAGGCCTAGTATCCCAGATCTATAAAGAATTTATCAAACTCAACACTCAAAAAAACAAAAATCCCCATCAAGAAATAGGCAGAAGACATGAAAAGACATTTCTCCAAAGAAGATACGCAAATGGCCAGCAGACATATGAAAAAATGTTCCCTATCACTTGGCATCAGGGAAATACAAATCAAAACCACAATGAGATACCACCTTACACCAGTCAGAGCGGCTAAAATGAACACGTCAGGAAACAACAAATGTTGGCAAGGATGCAGGGAAAGGGGAACCTCTCTTACACTATTCATGGGAATGCAAGCTAGTACTATGGAAAACAGTATGGAGGTTCCTCAAAAAGTTAAAAATAGAGCTACCATATTACCCAGCACTTGCACTACTAGGTATTTACCCAAAGGATACAAATACATCAATCTGAAGGGACATACACACCCCAGTGTTTACAGTAATGATGTCCACATAACCAAACTATAGAAAGAGCTGAGATGTCAATCGACAGATGAATAGGTGACTTTCTTTTAAATAGTAACATTAAAATCTCTGAAATCTTTAACTTACATCCTTAGCAGCAAGAGGAAAGTATGTGAAAATCTCTCTCACTGCAGTCACATTTGCAAATACATTTAAAACTACTTTTATTATGATGCAGTAAAGCTAACATATTTAAAAATATATATATTGGGTCAGCTCCTGGAATAGCTTTAAGAAAAGCCTATGTAGGAAGATTCTCTCTAGATAGAAAGCTAGAATGTTTCCTTCATTTTTCAGAAGTTGTTTGTAAGATGTGGTATTCGTAAAGTTTCCAAGGTGAATATAAGTTAAATCTATAAAGTAATTAAAGAGTTTGAAAAACACATTCCCCTTAAGTGTTTCTTTGTAAATCTATGTATGATTGTGGTATGTGAGAAATTG
This sequence comes from Mellivora capensis, assembly GCA_004024625.1. Classification (NCBI taxonomy): domain Eukaryota; kingdom Metazoa; phylum Chordata; class Mammalia; order Carnivora; family Mustelidae; genus Mellivora; species Mellivora capensis. The sequence continues at coordinate 26,112 of PISX010003860.1, forward strand.
CTTACTGTTGAGAAATAATCATATTACAGTCTACTGAAGAAATTAACAAATTGTTCACAGCTCCAGTTCATGAAAAAGTAACTTAAGAAGGATATTGTTAAATAGAACTATATAATCATTCCTTGTCTTCTCTGAAGATGACATGCTTTATCTAACTGAGAAAAATGAAACATATTACTAGAAGTCATAACAAATGTTTACAAGGGATGAGCTCGAAAGAGGAATTCAACTCTTTTTCTATTTCTAGGGCCTCAATTTCTTTGTAAATGAAATATAATGTCTAAAATATTTTCATCGCTTGCTTGACAAAGACATTTTATTATCTTCTCCTTGGGACTTTTTTTTTCACCACGATCTCCATGAAATATTTTTAAACACACTGCACTATATGGTGTAATGAAAAAGGCATAGTCTCCATTAGGATGAAAAAATGTTCAAGACAAACATGGTCAAGTTGGAAGAAATAAGTGGTCACTGACTCTCATGCCATTTTATAATTCTGCACAGAGACAGAGTAGACAAATAGTCATCAAGTCTCATTAACAAATTAGAGATTATCAATCACAATGACCCAGCATTAATTATCTTTCCTCCCAGATTTTAAAGATATGACTATGTTAGCAGAGTATGGAGTGCTGAGTTCCTAAATTTGACAAATCTGGTTTCAAAAGCAAGTAGCGACCAAGATTTTCAATATATGTGTGTGTTATATATAAGTAAGCAGTATAAGTGTGCAAAAGTCAGTGAAGATGAGAGACACCTATTTATTTGTATTATAGAGAATTTACCCTGAAAAATATCTTGCCTACCAAGTGAAAAAGAAAGCCATAAACACAACTTTACCATTTTTTCCTCTTTTTTCTCTTTTATTTTGCAAATAAGCTGATTTCCCAAGAAAGGTAGTGTGCTAGTAAATGTCACCACAATTTCACAGCACCAGTGTACTGAATTAATTGAAGCTGCTAGTTCAGAAGAATGGTTGTTCTACTAGGCAGGTTGGAGAGGTCTATTTTTCATTCTCGTCCCTGTTTTGCAAGAAAACAAAATGAATTGATTGTGGATCAGTATATTCTACTTATGGCCTGTTTTATTATTAATGACAAGAACATATTAAATCATTTCCTGCTTACATCAACATTTAGAAAGAAAGGATAAATTGAGTTAACATTATTTTTCAAGTATTGTAATGTTCTTGGCCATTTGAACTACATCTTCATTTCAAGATGTGGTTTAAGATTCCCTCTTTAGTTTAAAAAAAAAAAGAGGAAGAAGGAGAAGAAAAAAGAAAACTTGAGGTTCATTAAATCTTCTCTTCACTTAACTACACTATTTAAAATTGTAAAAATAACTCTATAAAACATGTTTCAAATACTCAAGAATGTTTGTTAAAGATTTAGAACTCTTGAAACTGTTTTCATTAAGCATCGCTTTTGCCACTGAAAACAAATATAGTTATTTCTTCAATTAGAAATAAAAATGTAATATAGTCATGATTTGCTAAATATAACCTGTGTTTGGTTGCTAGGTAGTATTCCATCACCAATCAATCACAAAACATTTTTAAACATCATTGTTTCAATGCCTGTAGAAGGCATCATGAGTAAATATAAAGACAGATATTAAAATATTCAAAAATTCTGAAGTCTCAGAAACTAGAAAGAAGAGAGACATCAGATGTGTGAGTTGTAAAAAGGATAACTGATTCCATCTTTTGCCATTTTATAGTTCTGCACAGAAACAAAGTGAAGTAAACAAAAAATAATTAAATCTTTTTAAAAAATTTTTATCTTTAGAAAAAAATAAAACCCTTTTACACAAGAAAAACATTCTAGGTTTTTTTGTTTGTCTTTGTTTGTTCTCTTGTTGACATTCTAAATTCGCTTCCATGTTTTAACTTTTCAAAGGCTTTTAAATGTATATCGCATATGGATATTTATATTGGAATCAATCTTTAATTATAAATATGCCCAGGTAGCATTACACAGAGATTTGTACAGGGGGACATGTTTTAAATTTCTCTCTTCTCTCTCTGTCTAATATTTTTTAAAGTATTGAGGATACTTTTTCACTTTATTAATGTTTAAAATACATAAGTTACAGTTAATCTATGAGGCTAAGAGAGTGCCCATGTGTATACTGACATTTTGTGCTAACTAAACTTAGTAGGAATTCTAGCCCAGATTTGACCTTGTATTGAGAAAAGTGTGCTATAAATGTCTTTCAATATCTGAAAGGTTTTCCCATGGAAAGCATAAATGGGTATAAGTTAAACAGAGAGACAAAATTTTATTACAACAAAAATAATGACTTTCTAACAAAGTAAATTTTTCAATAATGAAATAGACTATTTTTAAAAGCTCCTCATTACTGAATTTTTAAAGGAAGCGTTGATTTAAAATGTTTTCACAAAAGAGTCAAGGACCTCAGAAGGAGCCTTGGAGAAAAGGAAAAGAGAGTGGAATGTCTCCTCCATCAGATTTTATTATTCCAGTTTTAACAGGCTTATGGGAAAGATTTTCATGTAAAATATGGAATGAATAAAACAGTCAAGAAACAATATTTCTATAAGTGCTCATGACAACTAAACAAATGATCAAAAGGCAACAGGAAAAGTAGAGTCACAGAATAAACATCCAACTATCCTTTGAAGAGACATGTAGGGAAAACAAATCTAATATTAAGAGTTCAAGAAGTGGCCAGTGAAAGACATGCCCACAGCAGAGGCTCAATAGATGAATGTACCAAAAAGGGATAAACCTTTGCTCTCAAATAAATGACCATGACCCTGAACAGAGACAGAAATGCCAGCAGTGCCACTATGGTTGAAACGAACATGTGTCAACTCGGAGGCCACATGTACTAAACTCTTTCTGCAGAATGAGCACAATAGTCAAAAGTCAATTTACTGACCTGATAACACAGTCTCTCAGTATCTCAGAAAGAAAATATAGTAATCACAACCTCATTTGTGTTTTCTGCTATGCAAATCTACAGTTGTTAGGAATTAGTTGTGCTAACTGTACCTCGATTGAGAAGACAGTAACATCCTCCTTGGGTCTAGTGTTCGGTGTACTCTCCTCCTCCACCCTTAGAAGTAAAACATTAACCCTTTCCACAGTCCTTCAAATGGCATCATGTGTCTCTGGGCACAGCATCAGTCCTTTTTTTTTTTTTTTCTTTTTATGTTTCAACTATCAAATTTCAACCCTTTGAAAGATTTTTTTAAAACACCAGTGACCTCAGGACTTAAGGAGGAGCTGAAAGCCTGATGTGCTACATATCACACCTGCATTACTTCATTTGCTAGGGCCCTAACTAGAGTATTTATAGCTACAAAACAAGAAAGCCATATCTACCCTATAAGGAATTTAGCAATATAGAATTTCAAATCCTCAAAAATATTTCTCATTAAACAGTATGGTTAGCACGATAAGCAGTTCCACACTCTTAATGTCAATATTTAATAACAAAACAAGTTACCCTACATTGCCATAGAGGATAAAAGAATACTATACTGACCATTCTTCAACCTGCTAATTGCATTAACAATGGAAGCAAAAGTCCCTATCTGCTAGTATCTTTATTGAAGTACGTAAGGGCGAAATGTTATGATGTCTGAGTTTCGCTTTAGAATACTTCAGGATCAAAACCAAAGAAAACAAGGGAGATCAAGGAAACAAAAGTGATTCATGTCAATGATTGTTGAAGCTGGGTTACAAGAACACAAGAATTCTTTATACTATTTTCTCTGTTATCCCTATATTTGAAGTTTGAATTCCTCCATAAAAAAAACAATAAATAAAAACAAAAAAATTTCATGTTAATCTGCATATTTATTATTCAATTCATTCCTTGTTTTCAGCTTCCTCATTGGAACTGTGAAGACAGCTCCACTTCACACAGAAGTAAAAATAAAAGCTCAGATAAACTTTCAGATTGACTACAGCAAAGAAATATTCTGATACTGCTTGTAGATTCATTTTCCACCCCAAAGTTTAGGTAACAATGGAGACAGAAAACAAAATGGAGGAGAAACTGAGATGAGGGATGACTACATGAAGGAAGTGGGGTCTTCCAAGTGGGAAGAGAAAGAGGAACCTAAGTTCTAAAGTGCCCTTGAAAGTTCAACCTCTCTTCACCCCAACTCTGTTGTCCGATTACTTGTAGACAACCTGCTATCCTGTTACGGAACCTGGACTAGATCCTGATGGAAGAACCAAGCGGCACTTGGAGACTTTGGAGGATCAGAGGTTTATTTAACGCCAGCAGGCTCAGAGGAGACCGTTCTCCAACAGTCCGAGCCCCAAGCACAAACATGGAGGGTAATTTATACCCTTCTACTTCTGCATACTTGGTACTTTTGGCATGCATGGAAACAGGATAGGAAAGAAGAACCTGGAAGGTCTTTGAGACAGGAACTGGAGTTCGCTTACTGGTTTGGTTGGCCAGCTTAGAGTACAGTTTTTCCCTTATTAATCCAACATTCTGATGAAAGAAAAGTTACTTGATATTTTTGTATAGTTACTGTCACAAAAAGACATCTTTTGCCTCCAAAAAGTTACAATAAACAAATCAATGGAAGTCTCATTCAGCCCAGTATTTATGCCACTCATGAGCTTTGCATAATGAGACTGTTTTGTTTCTTTTGGATATCTGAAAATGAATTTGCTTTGAGAACACTTTGAAGTTTAACTCTCCAATTTTTTTCAACATTATTGAGATATAATTAACAAATAACTCTGCAATATATTTAAAAGCTACAGCATGAACTTTTGATATAGAAGTACATTGTGAAAGAATTCCTACCAACTTAATTAACACATCCTCACCTCAAATATTTACCTCTTCCTTCCTTCTTTCCTTTCTTTCTTTCTGGTGTAAATTCTACTCTCTTAGCAAATTTCAATTATACAATATACTATTATCAACTAGAGCCACCATTTGACTCTCCAAATTTTAATGCAATGTGAAAAAGACACATTTGAAAAGACATTAGCAATGCAAATGAGAAGCAAATCTTCTATTTCTTATTATGTTCATTCTAAATAAGAGAAGTACCAAAAAATACCATCCTCTTTTTATGATACAATTTTTCAACTTTATGATGATGTGAAGGCAATACACATTCAGTAGAAATTGTACTTTGCGTTTTGATAGTGACATGTGGTACCATCATCTCTAGTGATGCTTGGCAGCCAAAGGAAGCCACAGCTTCCAGTCAGACATCCATCACAAGAGTAAACAAGGAATAGATATACTCAGAACCATTCTGTCCCTCTACAACTATTCTGGCTTTTTACTTACAGTACAGTATTCAATAAATTACATGAGATAGTCATTTGATTATAAAATAGGCTTTGTGGGGGCACCTGGATGGCTCAGTGGGTTAAACCCTGCCTTCAGCTCAGGTAACGATCTTAGGGTCCTGGAATAGAGCCCTGCATCGGGCTCTCTGCTCAATGGAGAGCCTGCTTCCCCCCCACCCCCCGCCTTCCTCTCTGCCTACTTGTGATCTCTGTCTGTCAAATAAATAAATAAAATATTTTTTAAAAAATGGGCTTGGGGCGCCTGGGTGGCTCAGTGTGTTAAGCCTCTGCCTTTGGCTCAGGTCATGGTCTCAGGGTCCTGGGATCGAGCCCCACATCGGGCTCTGCTGGGCAGGGAGCCTGCTTCCCCCTCTCTCTCTGCCTGCCTCTCTGCCTATATGTGATTTCTGTCAAATAAACATATAAAATCTTTTTTAAAAATTCAAAAAAAATGGGCTTTGTTTTCGATGATTTTGCCCAACTGTAGGTTAATGTAAGTGTTCTGAACATGTTGAAGGTAGGCTAGGTTAAGCAAAGATATTTGGTAGGTTAGGAGCATTAAATGCATTTTTTTCTTAAAATGAGTCACCATAAGTTGAGAAAGATCTGTATTTTAAATTCCACTGTTAGAATAATTAGAGAAATTGCACATGTCATGGTATGAGAACTAGGGAATTCCAGGTAACACCTCATCTTTAGCCTGGCTTTTAGACAGAACCATCCCTAGGCTGACAGTTTGCCATACTATAATGCACTCATCCATCTTCCTTTACTAAAGTAGCTGAAATCTGAACTAAGTTAAATACACACATTATAGGTTTATATACTTAGAAGTTAAGAACAAAAAATTAAAATGTCTGTGCAAATCCAAAACTTGAATAAATAACTAACATAGTAAATTCACATTTTCCAGGTTAGTTTAATTTCCCGATTTGTATCAGATGTGTTGTCCATTTGAAGGTATTTTGAAGAAAGAAATCTGGATCCGAAAAATTAAATTTTTAGGTACTTTGAGCTATAACATATAATAATAATTAACATTTATTAAGGGCTTTCTCTGCATGTGAATTACTTAAATACTTTACGTAGATCATCATGCAACCGTTATAACAACTCTAGGAGTAGATGCTATTCAAAATAGATACTGGAAGATAGAAATTGAGATTTAAAATATTCCTTAACTTGCCTGCAGTCTCAAGACTAGTAAATGGTGAAGTTAGAATTACTATATAGTATAACTTTAGAGACACCATTCTATAGTACCTATCAGGTGTCAGTGCAAATCCTATAAACTTACAGCTGTAGAATTGGACATACTTGTTTCTCTGGACCGATGTACGACTTAGCCAACCAATTCCTCATGATGGGAAAATTTATGTCTCTCTATCCCGGCCCTTCAGGAGAGAGAGACACTCGTTGAGAAATTAACTAGATGTAAAGGTAGTGACAGACTATAACTGATGAGTATAGAAAAGGATCATTAGATTTAAGGATACCATTTAAAAGGAATTTGGCAGAAAAATTACACTGGGGACTAACAGGCTAGCGTTAAGAGTATTAACTGGATCAGTTTAAAATATGGTTCCTAATCGAGAAGGCACTTAGGTGGTGCTTGGGCAAAAAGACATTGACTCTGAAGTTCACATGGGGAAATCTCAGTAGATTGTTCAAATAATTCTAGAGCTAAAGACTTGTTTGCCAGTGAGCCTGATTACAGAAACTTTATCATGCTCATCATGACCCTTTGTGACTATATAAATAATCTATAATGAATTTCAGGAGCACTATGGTGTATCCATTTAAGAAATATTAATTCCTTTATACGAAATTTGATTTTCTAGAAGTAGACAGTTATTTAAAGACAGATATACTGATGAAGATCAGGATTCAAATTCATTAATAGATTTTTAGTTACAAAATTTCTATGGTTCTTTAGGTGACTAGGTAGATATTGATAAACATCTAGAAAGAGCAGTGTTTTGAGATGTGACCACATCTTCAACATAAATGACTGGCCTTCCAGGTCAACTACTTTGAAGCATATTTCACTGTGAGTCCTTCAAGAAGCAGATGCCAAGATGGAATTAAATGCTGAAAAGATTTATCAGAGGGAGCACCTGTCAAGGATAAAGAGGAGGAGGTAGAGTAGGTAGGGAAAACCTTCAAACCCCAAACACAGGTCTCGTGCCAGTGAAAGGAGAGAGGAAGGAAAGAGAATTGGATAGGCAGAGTCTCAGAGCAGTTACAAGGATATTTCCCAGCAAATGGGGAGCTAAAGCCATGACTTCGAGGAGTCCCTGTCCCAGAATGGACCTGCACTAGTGCGCCCATAGTGCTCACATCTTCTTTGAGCGCACCCCAAGAAGGTGTGGCCTTAGCAGGAAAAAAGTACTAAATATAGCGAGGCAGCAACTGAAGCTGTCAGCCAACCACCTGCTGAGCAGCACATTTCAAAAAATACAACATTCACTTTACAATGTATATATTTTTATATGATTATTAAAGCCAGCTCTGTTTGCAGTACTCAGACTGTCATGACACCTTTTCTCTGGCGTTCATAGTTGTGACTAACTTTCAACACGCTGCCAGAGAATGTCAGACGCAGCTGATATCAGAGATGAAGAGGCAAATCAGCCACTGACATTTCCATGGGGAAGACTCCATCTCCCCTCTCCACACTTGCGCAGGCCTTTCCAGGCATGAACTCAGAGACGTAGACTCCCTTCTCCCCTTCTCTCTAGTCCTTCCATTTCACTCTTCAATTGAAATAAAAATACAGTGCGCCAATACTGAGAAATGTATACGCAACAAAAAGTAGAGGAAAAGAAAAGAAAAAGCAACCTCCTTTTTCATGTATTTGAAGCCTGCTTGAATTTATCTGTTGAAGAAGAGAGATGGGATTTAGTGCACTGATTCCAAGATGCTGTATGAGGTGGTAGAAACCAGCACTGTGATTTGGATTTAAATAGGCTTAGGTCTGATGCCAGCTCAGCTGCTTGTTACAAATTATGTGACACTGGATAAGCTCCTTATTATCTTTCTTTACCTGTAAGATGGGCATAAAAACTTAACTTATAGATGTGTCAAGAGGAAGATAATTTATATAAATGACCCTGACACAGAGTATGTGCTCAATAAATGTCCTCACTGTTAAAAGATGATATAACTTTCTAGAAAATAATCTGAATCTAGAAAATAGTCTGAATCTTATAGACATTGAACCTTCCTGAAAATTTTCTCTGAAACATTAAAATTTCAGTCTGTTAATTTTGTTAAGCATATTCTTTGTTACCTTAAAAGTGGAAACAATAACAAAAATAAATTTAAGTACAAACTGGCGTTCCTGAAATTCAGACTTAAGGTTTGCAAACAAACAATTGAAATATAACCATTCCTCATTTCCCACTTAAAATAAAATGAAAACAATCTTGAGCAAATTACATATAAAACAGCAATGAGACCCATTGGGCAGTAATTTTATCTTCCTGGAAACAGTGGTTTCCACCCCACAATGTTTGGGCTCACAAGTCCCTCTGAAATTAGAATCACGTCCTGATGTAATAGAGCTCCTGAAAAATGACTCTCAATTTGGAAATTATGTTTGAAATAGAAGTTGAATGTAATAGACTTAGTATAAACTTTTTATTTTTATCTTATCTTAGGTGATGATATAATCAGAGATAAACAAATGACAGAAAACATAAAAATTTCACTCAAATTAAGAGAGAATGATTATCACATGCAGGCTCAACAGAAGAAATAAGTTACTCATCTTACATGAATTATATTTAATACTGTGTTTGACTTGAAAATTGTAAAATGGCATAAATCCTAAATATAAAACAACTAACCCTCCTTATGCTTCTTAGCACCCAGGTCACATATAAGTGTGAAAACGTGTTCTGGGAAGATCAAATTTCCCATCTAGTTGTCTAAAGGATATTAACCCTCCATTATTTATTAGGTCTATTATAAAAGAAATTCCTGCATAGTCCCAAAAAAGAAAAAAAATGTCATGGTTCCCAGGGAGAAAAAAATAAAAAGCAAGGATTATCCTTGAAAGCAAAGAAGAGAATGGATTTTTTGTCTTTTTTTTTTTTTTCTTTTTTTACTGAGTTGTCAGAAGAGTTGCCATGGGCACCAGGAGGGGCCTTGGTTTAAATGTCAGATTTCTCTTCAACTACTGTCTTTTTGGCATTCTTTCTTTGTTACTCTGTTTTCTCCATTTTTTTTTCAGAATTTAACTAAACATCTTTTTTTGCTTACCATTCTTAAAGTAACTCTTTTTCCCCAATCGCCAAAAAAAATGTTTTTGTGCATTAAAGTAAATAAATCATTGATTTTTATGTTTGCTTGTTGTTTCACTGCACTTATATTGATATGACATATAAGTGAAAAAAGCAAAAGTATTTATATCATACAGAGGTATCCAAATGTAATAGAATAATGTTAGAATAGAACTTGTTACCTTAACTTGTTAGAATAGAATTATAGAACTTGTTAGAATAGAATAATATGTAATTATATATTATATATCATAGAATTATATATGATTATATATCATAGAATTTGGCCAAAACAAACCACATTGATGTTATCAGAATGGTACTATATGGCATATAGTACATAACATTATTTACTTGATAGAGGATGTGTGTGTGTATGTGTGTGTGTGTAAAATAAGGAAGTACCCATGAACAGATAAATGAGAAAGATAAAAACCTTATTTTTAGGGGGCAAAATTGATATGGGCCAGCCATTGTATTTGAGTTGATATACCTTATATCCAAGTTTAAGAGTTTAAATCCAAGTTTTAAAAACCCCTGGAAAAAAAAAAATCAAGTTGCTCAATCTGGCAAGAGGCAAATGGGCTTGATTACATTTTATTTTTAAGAAAGGTAGATTGGCAAGTTGATTTTGCTTCTAGACATCCATTGTCTAGAAAGCAAAACCAAGCCAAATTATCTGCTCTGGGCTTTTCCCTTCTTCCTTGTCTGTCTCCCTACTGCATTATTCCCTCCTCCTCTTTGAAAAGTTCAGCATTCATGTATTGCATACTTTTTGCTAGTGTTAACATGCAAATGAACATTACTGAACACTGAAGGAGCTTCATGAATAGGGAAGGCAGGCGAGCAGAGGGATTTATATCTCTGTTGATGCAATTGTGTCAGGCGCTCTGTTGTGGGCCCCCAGCATGAGGGCCATCATTTACATAAGTGAAGGCCAGCCTTCCATTGGAAGGAAAAGAGAATGGTACATTTCTTTCAACTGATCCAAAAAAAAAAAAAAAAAATGTATTATGTAAGTGGATTGGAATAATCCTTTAGGAGAGGGGCAGTACAGAATTACTTAGTAATCCATTTAACTTCCCTCCAGACTGGCAACATGGCCCCTTTACTCCCTACTTCAAAAGTTGAATGTCCTCAAATTAAAAAACTTTTAGATTTAATTGCTAGAGTACCAGTTTGACTAGTAAACTGTGAAAATCAAATGGTCCCACAACTTCCAGGAAAATGCTATATATCTGAGTAGCTCTTTAGTAAAGCAACAATATAATTATGACATGGCACAGAGCAGCAATTAAAATACTACCGTCCTCATAGTAATAAACTGTTATTGAACTGTGTATTGGAAAACAGTCTTTGCAAAGCATGTAACAATAATGCTGTTTTAATTCCTCCAGGCAGAAATGAAAATGAAAGCCATGCAAAAGAGAGAAATTTACTCAAGAAGAACAAGGAGAAGCCATTTTGGATTCCATTCCTGCCAGAGGGGTGAGCTGGTACAAGGTTCCTTTATTTTTATCTTTGATTTTTATCTTATCTTAGTAGAGGTGAAGCATCCCCTTACAACATAAATAATTCAAAACCTTAGTCAAGTGTGTATTGAGGGTTATATTATAAGCTTAACATTGTAAGTAAAAGAGAAAAATAAGATGGGGAGAAACAAGGCAAGTAGAAAAACATGAAAGTAGAAAAATATAGAGATAAATGTACAACTGTGCTATATAGATCATCAAAGCTGCTGAACTTTCCAGGAGGGGGAATGTCTGTAAAAGTTTAACTGGTTAAGTGACTTCAGGGAAGTAATGGGATAAGGCGTAGTTCCTAGTGTGTTGTCCATGTGGCAGCCACTAGGCACATATGGCTCTTTACATTTAAATTTAAATATAAGCAACATTAAATATAAGTAAAACTAAAATGTAAACATAGGTGCCTTACACATTTCAAGTGCTCAATGGTTTAATGTGGCTGTTGGGGAGGTAGGAATTTTCCTTTGTCCAAGGTTCTTCTAATTGGACTAATAATTCATTTTACATGACAGTTGAACCGGAGAAAATCAAATTTAGTTCTGTACTCACAGGGAATCTACACGGACATAAAATTCCAAAGATAATCAGGCAACAAGAGGCTTGTATTACATCCTGAGTTAAAGACAGTAGAGGTCTGGGGATACAAAGGAGAGGAAGACCCCTAGCAGGAGGTTGAGCAAAGATGTTTGGGAAACAGAGGTAGCCCTGTTATGCAAATAAGTTTCTTAGGTAAAAAGAGATGTCTGTACTAGCACTTTTCCTGGTACAGGTTCTCCTTTCCAATGTAAATTTAGGCAGTTGAGGAGGAAGTAAAGAGTTTTTCCTGAGTCTGTTGGGATTTGATTGCTTTTAACTCAAAATAATCTTCATGCCACCAAAGTGACCCATCTTGGGGCAGCAAACCCTTGGCCCCTACGTGGCTATGCAGGTACAGAAGATATCCATCATCACAGAAAGTTCTTTTGGACAGCAGAGTCCTAAAGAACGGGTGTAATTTATTTCCTGAAAAGATTATGCTTGCACATTCTGGCAAGGAAACTATGAGTGAACACTGAAAAGTAGGAAATGTTACATTTATGGTCAAAGGAAAAGACTGGACTGACAGGATGAGATATTTTTACACTGCAAAGCATAGGGAAAAAATTTAAGGAAGACCTAGGCTAAAGACCTTTGAAACTTGGACAAACAAGGAAACAACATGACAAAAATTATATTTATGAATGATTATTTTGCCAGTGGTGTGGTTGGATCAAGAAGCGAAGGAGAAATTTTTGCTGAGATTTACACAATCTTCCTACGCAAAGATGACAGCTTACATCATAGGAGTGAGGGTGGAACAGAAGAGAAGGAATGGCTATTAACAACAACAACAAAAAGAAAAGAAAAGAAAAAAAGTCTTAAGGAAAATCATTTTTAGAAACTGAGTGTGGAAAATAGAAAACAAAGAAGAGGTAATAAATAATTCCTTCAAGTTTGTTAACCTGAGTGTCTGAAAAAAATTGCAATCCTCCAAAATAGAATTAGGAACTTGATACTCATTCTCAGACGTTCACTGATTCTTCTGTACCTTCCCTTGTTGAAAAGAAAATCATGAGCCCAAAATGGTATCAGTTAGGCCAAGACTTCAAAGTGGGTCAACCTCCCCAGAAATGTAGTCTTAACCAGTCAGTCAAAAATTTTCTGATCAGCACCACTGAATCTGCCATATGAACCCCCTCCCTCCCTCAAAGGATGATGAGGTAACCTGCATGATAAGTCACCTTTTTCCCCCTAAGGAAAAGTTACCTTGCTCAAAACCTTTTCTTTTGCTAATAACTTTCTTGCCCCACTCTCCTTCCTATAAAAAGTTTTATTTTGTAAAACTTCTCAGATCTCAGCTCTATTTGCTAGATGGGATGCTGGCTGATTCATGAATCATTTAACAAAGCCAATTAGATCTTCAAATTTACTCAACTGAATTTTGGTTTTTGACACCTCACATGTCACTTTTACACTCACCAAAATGATGATTTCATACCTTCTCCTCTTGCATCCACATTCCTCTGCTCTCTGCTCTCTCACCATCCACTGATGACATTGTTTGTTGCCTTTCTTGGGAAAATAGAAGCCATGATATGAGAACGCCTTCCTTCTAAATGCAGCCAGCTGCTTTCTTCTCTAGCCACACCTTCTCCCTTTCTCTTCTCAGTGGAGAAGGTGACCCTCCTCCAATCCAACACCAGCACTTGCACTTGTGCTCTGGATTACTTCTCCTAGTGCCTCAGAGATCTTGGTCTAAATTACTTCTAGTCTTTGTTCTATTATTGATTTCTTCCTCTAGATTCTTTCCCAGAGCACATAAAGAGTGTATTGGGTTATGAACTTTGCCAGTACCTCCACTCCCCATTGTCCATCAGCCAAATGTTGGACGATACTGACCTACACCTTAAGCTTCAAGGTATAAGCACCCCTGGTAACAGTATTACCCTATACCCAGTCACCCAGACCCCAGCCCATTAGAAGGGCAAATTAGGATTAGGTGCTACCACCCAGCACTAACATCTAAGGAGAAGTGAAGCAATATCCTTCCACATTTGAGAAAAATATTAGCAAACATTATACTGATTTCCAAATGTCACTGATTATTTTACCTGTAAACCAACTCCATGATTTAACACAGACTTACATGAAATAAACTAGAGTCTTTCTAAAATCTTGGAAAATTCTGATCATGAGCTGGGCTCTCAGATTAACACCTGAACTCTTTTAACAACTGAAAGATACCCTTTAACTATAGAGCAAAATAATGAAAATTATCCTGAATCTTGCAAAAGGTAGTATAAATTTGAAAAGATATGTTTGGAAGAACTGGAAGCCAAATGACTTCACAAAGAGTTCTAGATGTGAGATGTTTTAGAAAGAAAGGAGATCCTGTCAGATATTAAGAAAAACTCAAGCCTCTTGGGAGGATGGCTCTGGATTGATGATGTTTCACTAAGTCTCCAAGTTTAAGTGAAGTGACTGACAAAATGAAGAATACTTCCAGGAACCTCACCGTATTTGAGGATATTAATATTTCCCAATGAGAGGAAATCTGACCCTCTCTGGAATACGTCAACTAATAATCAGCCTTGGATTGATTCTGCATCAGAGAAAATACTAATTCAGGTTACCAGGCAGACAACAAAATTCTTTCATGCTTAGGGTCCAGATTTCAAAAAGAATAATATTGTTATTATTTAATATGTGTGTGCTTGGTATTTTCCTACACAAATCCATGATATAAATGCATCTTTACTGAGTAATAAAACTTTTACCTAATTCCTTCTAATCATCTAATCATAACAGAATGATTTTCATGATCCTTAAAATGACTATGGCAACTTGTGTATATTTTTTAGTCTTATCAAAACTAAATATAACTGAGACTTTTTACTCTCAACTATCAAGCCTCCTTAGTTTACAAAAAGATTATATTATTAAATGTTAATTACTTTCCCCATTCTTCCTCCTTTATATATCTCTGTGGCTTTTTTTTTCTTTCTTTTTTCATTCAAATATATTTGACATGCAACATTGTAAAAATTTAAGGTGTACATTTTGATACATTTATATATTAGGATATGTTTGCCATTATAGACATAAATTAGGACCTCTGAAGCTCTTTCTTTATCCTATTTTTTCTAGCTTTCCATTCTTTTCTGATTTAACATTTCTTTTTTTCCAGGACTAAGTTCTAGTCTTTCTGGATTCTGAATATCTTCTCATGTTTTCCTGAACCTCTTTAATTACCTCTTCTTTTTCTGGATACACTGCCTCTTATTTACCTGTGTTTTCAAAAGGCCCAGAAGATACTTAAGAGAACTTCCAGCCAACTTGATCTCTATGGGCAGCAAAGCACTGTGTGAATAATCAGAAATACTGCAGAAGTTAGCTCAGGTTTCTATGTACAACTACTCATAAAACTGGCAAAATGTTAAGTGGCAAACTTCCAAAAAGTAGACAGAGCTCTCAAGTGAATATAACACTTCTTATCACTGCCAATCTTTTTCCACAATTTAAAAATGTATTACTTTTTCGATGTTTAGGCACAAGTTTCTCAAAATGACAAACTTAATGTTTCCGCTCTTACCAGTGAGATAATTAGCCCTCACATCACTTTTAGATAGCCTTCAATATTTTTCTATTACCACTAAAAGTTTATTTTATCCATACTAACTAAGCTCATTTATCATTAACTCCCCGATATATGATTTTTGATCTCTTCACTTTAATAAAATTGTATACTTACAACAATGAATTAAAAATCAACAAAACACAGACCTTTTGTCAGGCCTTAACTCAACTGACTCTAGCCACTAATATTACCCTCTATAAACTCTCTCATATGAGTTCAGTGATTTTACATTCCTCATTGCCCCTGTACCATTTTGATCCCCACTAAAAAGTGGTAAACCTCCTGAAAAACATTCTCTAAACAGTCATGCTCAATGCTCACACATCCCCAAGTCAGATGAGGCCCAGAGTCCCACTCAGAATCGTGAAATCACTTCCAAGCCTCAGATTTATGGTTTCAGTGGCTGCTGGCTCTCTTCTTCTATCACCTCAAAACCAGGTGTTCTTTCACCCATGTGATGACCTTTAAAAAGCAATGTCCTCATAGGCAGATGAGAGTTATCTCTAAGTATCTGGAGAACTGGCACATAGAGGAAAAATTAGACACCATATGAAAAACACCTGTACAAATAAGTAGACTTCTCAAAGAGTAAGAGTCTCAGTCACTGTATAAAAAACCTTCTGAAAGTTGGATCAGCCTAAGAATGGAATTTTTTACTAATTTTAGACTAATCTAAGAAATTTTATACTAATCTGTGTGTATTAGGAGTTTATTAGTATGTATGTATCGCTTCTAGTAAGCTCATAGAATTTATGACTTATATTGGGATGTTAACCCAATAAGATTGATTAAATGGCAATGTCTTTGATTTTTATGTCATATATGAGATAAAATTTTGCTTTAGATGAATTCATATTGGCATTCTCTTTTCCTTTGCCTTAAGGAGGCAACAATTTTTTAAATTATATTTTTAAAGATTCTATTTATTTATTTGAGAGAGAGTGAGCACAGAGGAAGAGTCAGAGGGAGAAACAGACTCCCTGATGGGCAGAAAGTCTGATGCACTGAGCAGAGACCTGGATGCAGGACCCTGAGATTATGACTGAGCCAAAGGCAGAGGCTTAAATGACTGAGCCACCCAGGAGTCCCAGGAGGCAACAATTTCTTAAATAGCACATGAAACAGCATAAATCATTAAGTAAAGAATGACAAATTCGACATCATTAAATTTAAGAACTTGTTTTAATAGAGAACTTTTGTTCACTAAAAATGCCCTTAAAAGGGGCACCTGGGTGGCTCAGTTGGTTAAGTTGCCATATCTTCATTTTATCTCAGATCATGATCTCAGGATCCTAGGATCAAGCCCCCTGACATGCTCCAGGATCAACGGGGAGACTGCTTAAGGTTTTTTTTCTCTCTCTGCCCCTCCTCCCACTTGTGCTTAGGAGCCCTCTCTCTTCCTCTTAAATCATAAGTCTTTTTTTTTAAAAATACCCCTAAAAGAATGGAAAAAACAAACTGCACATTGAATGGAGATATTTAAAATACATAACTCTGATAAAGTATTCCTATTCTGAATACACAGGTCAAAATGAAAAGATAAGCTTTTCTGTCTCCTAGACTTTACTTGCCATCCAAACTATGATTTAGATGCTGAATGGAGGACTCAACAGGGTTTATTTCTATTAAATGAGAATTAAATAATTGTGAAGACCACATTACCAGCAGAAACTAAAGGGCATTATCTGGCCTTTAGCTGTGAATTCTAGTCAAATGGTACAATGTCATACTTGGTATATGTATTTATTATTTTAGACGAAAAAGATACTTAACAAGTGGAATATTTCTTACACCTTTCCTGTTGTTGTAACATAGTGGAATTCCAGCATACTTTATTCACAATGTTCATTATTAATTCCTTTAGTAAGTACTCTTCAGCTCAATTCAAACACAAGACGTTCTGATGGAATGCAAATAAGCAGACCTGTCAGTTCTGCCTGAATTTCTTTCTCTTATTCCTTGGAATAGTATCTTTTATGATGGTTATTAGTACTCTCTAACTTCCGCTTTCTCAGCAACAGTCATTTTTCAATAGTTACATTTCTATGCTTAGCCAAGATTTCATCTATGTATTTTTCATGTTTATCTCCTGGTGGTATCAGACTGTTGGTTAAGCAGCTACCTACTGTTTGAACAGTTTCCCTGGCACCCTAGGCCCCCAAATAGCTCTAACTTAAAAGACTACCTCTATGTGTTTGATTGGGCTGGTGCTGCAAACCTCAAACAGAAAGAGTCCATCCAAATGATTACCATTCAAGACTTTATTTTGGGAAGCCTGTAGTTAAATTCCTCCTTTTAAGACTAAAGCTATTTTATTGTATTTTTTATTTTTTTAAGATTTTTTTTAATTTATTTGCCAGAGAGAGACACAGCGAGAGAGGGAACACAAGCAGGCTGAGTGGGAGAGGGTTAGGGTTAGGGTTAGCAGAAAGCCCGATGCGGTGCCTGATGGCTCTGTTGGTTAAACATCTGCCTTCAGCTCAGGTCATGATCCCAGGGTTCTGGGATGGAGCCCAGCATTGGGCTTCCTGCTCAGGAGGAGGCCTGCTTCTCCCTCTCCAACTCCCCCTGCTTGTGTTTAATCAGATTATTTCCTGATAAATATGTATTCTCCACTTGAAGAACTGAACTCATAAGACACTGGCAATTGCATTTAAAATATTATTTAGGACTGCCAGTGTGGCTCAGCAGGAAGCCCGCTTCTCCCTACCTCTCTGCCTGCTGTTCCCCCTGCTTGTGCTCTCTCACTCTCTCTGTCAATAATTAAAAATAAAATAAAATAATTATTTAAATAGCAACTTTTTATAGTCAATTTTTTCATTTTCTAATTTTTTTTATTTTTTTATTAACATATAATGTATTATTAGCCCCAGGGTACAGGTGTAATTAATTTTTAATATAAAAGTCACTATTCCTGATTTTTATTTATCCAAAAATAAGAACCATTAGCTTTTATTCTTGTTTGTATAACTCTGAACAAACATAATATTACATATTATTTAACATTACAAAGTTATAAAACTACTGTCATTAAATAAGTCAAACAGACACATCAAAGTTCTAGCTTAATCCTACAATGAAAATAATATAATACAACCCCTTATTCTCCTTATTTCACATGTCTTTCTCCCCACTCCTGCACTGCTCTTCAAAGTGTCTCAGCATCTCTCACTTAAAGCATTTCTTTACACCTTGGTAAATATAAAAGTGAAATTGGACTTAGTAATATTAAAAATTGAATTTCAACAATAGTTCAGATATTTCAGTTTAAAATAACACATTAGGGGATGCCTGGGTGGCTCAGTTGGCTAAATGCACTTGATGTGCAAACTCAACAATGTCTTTTTTGGAACAATAAGAACAGAAACACAGGGAAGGAGCCTTGCTAGATCCAGTTTGTCATAAAATTTTAAGAAGCAGAGAAGTCCCTCATCCATTCCACACATGTGCGCTCGCTCACGCTCTCTCTCTCTCTCTCTCTCTTGCTCTCTCTCCAAAATAAATAAATAAATCATTGGGCACCTGGGTGGCTCAGTCAGGTAAGCATCTGCCTTCAGCTCAGATCATAATTCCACAGTCCTGGGATCCAGTCCTACATCGGGCTCTCTGCTCAGCAGGGAGTCTGCTTCTTCCTCTCTCCCCATCCTCCCCCCAAAAATAAATGAATGAATGAATGAATAAATCTTTTAAAAAATAAAAATAAAAGTGGATTAAAGACCTAAATCAGAGACCAGAAATCATAAAACTCCTGGAAGAAAACAGAGGCAGTAATTTCTTTGACACTGCCTGTAGAAACATTTTTCTACATACATCTCTTAAGGCAAGAGAAAATTATTGGGACTATACCAAAATAAAAAGCTTTTGCACATTTAACAAAATGATAATGGGAGAAGATATTCACAAGTGATATATCCGATAAGGGGTTTATAAATATATAATTTATGCATGCTCAACACCCCCCAAAACAAATAATACGATCTAAAAAGGACAGAGGATCTGAATAGACATTTTTCCAAAGACATATAGATGGTCAACAGACACATGGAAAGATGCTCAACATCACTAATCAACAGGGAAATGTAAATCAAAACCACAATGAGTTATCACCCTACACCTGTCAAAAGGACTAAAATCAAAAACACACATGATAACAAGGGTTGACAAGGATGTAGAGAAAAAGGAATACTTATGAACTGTTGGTTGTCATGCTAACTGGTGCAGCCACTGTGGAAAACAGTACGGAGGTTCTTCAAAAAGTTAAAAATAAAATTACTACATGATCCAGTAATTATTTTCACTATTGGGTATTTACCCAAAGAAAATGAAAACACTAATTTAAAAAGATATATGTATCTCTATGTTTATTGCAGCATTATTTACAAAGCCAAGATATGGAAGCGACCCAAGTATCCATTGACTGATGAATGGATAAAGAAGATCTGATATATAAAAACACACACACATACGTACACTATGCAATATTACTCAGCCATAATAAAGAATGAGATCTTGCCATTTACAACAACATGGATGAAACTAGCAGGTATAATGTTAAGTGAAATAAGTCAGTCAGAGAAAGAAAAATACCATATGACTTCACTCATATGTGGAATTTAAGAAATGAAACAAACAAACAAAGAAAAAAAAAAAAAAAAAAAAAAGCCCCGACTCTTAAATACAGAGAGCAAACTAGTGGTTGCCAGAGGGGAAGTGGGTGGAAGGATGAGTGAAATAGATAAAGAAGATCAAGTTATTGTGAAAAGCACCGAATAATGTAGAATTATTGAATCATTATATTGTATACCAAAAACCAATAAAACTGCATATTTTAATAAAAAAAGAAAAAAAATCTATCTGAAGCATTCACCAAAAGGTATTAATGGAAGATTTGAAGGAAAGAATTAAGCAAAATGAAATGGAAGTGAATTCCCATTAATGCAAATGATCAAAAAATTAAACACATACCCCTTTCACCTCAATTTTTTAACTTTATTCCAGAATTACTAAACAACTTTAGAGAAAGAAGTACATGAAACACAACCACACAGGAGGAAATAAAATACCATTACCTGTAGATGATACAATTATTTGCCAGGAAAGGTCAATAAAATCAAACTGAAAAGCTATTATAATTTTTAAGAAAAATTATTAAGATGAATGAGTATGATGTTAATATCCAGAAATCAATAGTATTCATAAAGGCAAGCAATCATTAAGAAGCTAATGCTAAAAATACCATTTACAGTACTACCAAAATGGTAAAATATCTAAAAATGAAGTTAAGAAATATGTGAGAACAAAATAGTAATTTTTCAATAGCACCGAGTGACACTGAAAATGGAAAACATAGATAATCATATCATGTTCTTGGATTGCAACCCTTTATAACATAAGGATATCAATTATCTGAACTAATCAATACCTTAATATGACCCTCCAGAAAACATTGTTTAAGAAAAATTAAATGAGGGAGTTCTAAATATATATGCAAAATCAAAATGCAAGAATAACCAGGGTAGAGAGATGTCAAGATAGTGGAGGAGTAGCAGGCTGAGATGACATCAGTTAGCAGGATATCAGCTAGATAGTTTATCAAACCATTCCGAACACATACAAATCCAACAGGAGATTGAAGAAAAGAAGAGCAGGAATTCTAGACACAGAAAATCGACCACTTTCGAAAGGTAGGACCTGTGGAGAAGTGAATCCAAAGCGACTGGAAGATAGATCACAGCGGGAGGGGCCAGCTCCCAGCAAGAGGTGGAGCAACGGAGCACAAAATCTGAACTTTTAAAAGTCAGTTCCACTGAGGTACATTGCTCCAGAAGCTAAGCAGGGGTGGAGCCCATGCGGGAACAGCATGGTCTCAGGTCCCACGGGGTCACAAAAGGATTGGGGGTGTCTGAGTAGCAGAGCTCGCAAGTATTAGATTGGGGAAGCCGGCTATAGAGACTGAGCTGGGGAGTGAGCTCTCAACTCGGGGTTACTTTAAACTGTGATCCATGGCACAGTCAGACCACTGATCTTTGAGCAGGGACCCCACAAATGGCAGATGTAGAGAGACCCTCCCTGGATGAATGGCAGGGATCTGCTGGGTTGGAGACTCAAGGCGAGGCTGTGTGCCAGAGAGAGGGATGCTCGGTCACAGGCCAGTGAGCTCAGAGCTCGGCTGGAGACCAGGGAGACAGGAGTTATTGAGAACTTTTCTCTGAGGGTGCACTGAGGAGTGGGGCCCCGAGCTCTTGGCTCCTCCGGGCAGGAGATTGGGAGGGCACCATTTTTATTCCCATCCTCCAGAACTCTAAGGAAAGCATTCAGGAAACAATAGCTCCTGAGAGGGAACACAAGCAGATTACTTAGCCCAGCCCCTAGCAAGGACGATGAAATTTCGCCTCAGGCAAAGACACTTGAGAATCACTACAATAGGCCCCTCCCCCATAAGATCAGCAAGAAATCCAGCCAAGACCAAGCTCACTTATCAAAGAGAATAGCAGAATTCCAGAGGAGGAGAAAGCAAAGCATGGAATTCATGGCTTTCTACCCATGATTCTTTAGTCTTGCAAAGTTAATTTTTTTTCTTTTTCTAATTTCCTTAACTTTTACTCTTTCCTCTTTTAATTTTTTTAACTAATTTATCTAACCAATACCTTTCATTAAAAAAATCTTTTTGAACCTTCATTATTATAGTCATATTTTATCCTTCATTGCACCTAAATTTATTTTTTGTATATACATGGGGTTTTTTCTTCTAAAAAATTTTAGAATACAACTTCTTCTAATAGATCAAAATATACCCTAAATCTAGCACAGGGCTTTGTTCTAGTCTCTAGCCTGAGCAAATTCTCTCCACATTATTTTTCTTTCTTTTCCCAACCAACTTATCTCATCAACTCCTTTTTTATAATTTTCTTGAAATTTTCATCTTTATAGTCATATTTATGCTTCATCCTGTTTACCCTAATTTTTTACATATATATATATATATTTTTTCTTTCTTTAAAATTTTGGGAGGTAGTTTCTTCAAAGAGACCAAAATACTCTCAGAATTAAGTGGGTGGCTCTGTTCTATTCACCAGTTTAATATATATATTTTCTTTTTTCTTTGTTTTCTTTTGTTTGTTTTTTGTTTTTGAACTTCTTTTTACCCCCTTTTTTTGCCCCACGATTTGGGGTCTTTTCTGATTTGGTTAAAGCACATTTTTCTGGGGTCTTTGCCACCCTTTTAGTATTTTATTCTCTCCTTCATATATTCTTATCTGGATAAAATGATAAGGCAGAAAAACTTACCACAAAAAAAAAAAAAAAAGAAAAGGAAAAGAGGCAGTACGGAAGGCTAGGGAACTAATCAATATGGACATTAGTAATATGTCAGATCTAGAGTTCAGAATGACGATTCTCAAGGTGCTAGCTGGGCTGAAAAAAGGCACAGAAGATATTAGAGAAACGCTGTCTGGAGAAATAAAAGCCCTTTCTGGAGAAATAAAAGAACTAAAATCTAACCAAGCTGAAAGGAAAAAAAGCTATTAATGAGGTGCAATCAAAAATGGAGGCTCTTACTGCTAGGATAAATGAGGAAGAAGAGAGAATTAGTGCTATAGAAGACCAAAGGACAGAGAATTAAGAAACTGAGTAAAAGAGAGACAAACAACTACTGAACCATGAGGGGAGAATTCGAGAGATAAGTGATACCATAAGATGAAACAACATTAGAATAAATGGGGATTCCAGAAGAAGAAGAAAGGGGGGGTGGGCAGAAGGTATATTGGAACAAATTATTGTAGAGAATTTCCCTAATATGGCAAAGGGAACAAGCATCAAAATCCAGGAGGCGCAGAGAATCCCTCTCAAAATCAATAAGAATAGGTCCACACCCCATCATCTAATAGTAAAACTTACAAGTCTCAGTGACAAACAGAAAATCCTGAAGGTAGCCTGGGACAAGAACTCTGTAACATACAATGGTATAAAGATTAGATTGGCAACAGACTTATCCACAGAGACCTGGCAGACTAGAAAGAACTGGCATGATATATTCAGAGCACTAAATGAGAAAAACATGCAGCCAAGTATACTATATCCAGCTAGGCTGTCATTGAAAATTAGAAGGAGAGATAAAAAGCTTCCAGGACAAACAAAAACTAAAAGAACTTGTAAACGCCAAACCAGCCCTACAGGAAATATTGAAAAAGGTTCTCTAAGCAAAGAGAGAGCCTAAAACTAACAGCCCAGAAAGGAATAGAGACAATACACAGTAACAGTCACCATATAAACAATACAATGGCACTAAATTCATATCTTCAATATTTACCCTGAATGTTAATGGGCTAAATGCCCCAATTAAAAGACACAGGGTACAGAATGGATAAAAACAAAAACAACAACAACAACAAAACATCAATATGCTGCCTACAAGAAACTCATTTTAGACCCAAAGACACCACCAGATTTAAAGTGAGGGGATGGAAAACAATTTACCATGCTAATGGACATCAGAAGAAAGCTGGGGTGGCAATTCTTATATCAGATCAATTAGGTTTTAAGCCAAAGACTATAATAAGAGATGAAGAAGGACACTATATCATACTCAAAGTGTCTGTCCAACAAGAAGCTCTAACAATTTTAAATATCTATGCCCCTAACGTGGGAGCAGCCAACTATATAAACCAATTAATAACAAAATCAAAGAAACACATCAACAATAATACAATAATAGTAGGGGACTTTAACACTCCCCTTACTGAAATGGACAGATCATCCAAGCAAAAGATCAACAAGGGAATAAAGGCCTTAAATGACACACTGGACCAGATTGACATCACAGATATAGTCAAAACATTCCATCCCAAAGCAACAGAATACACATTCTTCTCTAGTACACATGGAACATTCTCCAGAATAGATCACATCCTGGGTAATAAATCAGGTCTCAACCAGTATCAAAAGATTGGGATCATTCCCTGCATATTTTCAGACCACAATGCTCTGAAGCTAGAACTCAAACACAAGAGGAAAGTTGGAAAGAACCCAAATACATGGAGACTAAACAGCATCCTTCTAAAGAATGAATGGGTCAACCAGGAAATTAAAGAAGAATTGAAAAAATTCAAGGAAACAAATGATAATGAAAACACAATGGTTCAAAATCTGTGGGACACAGCAAAGGCGGTCGTGAGACGA
Source organism: Mellivora capensis (assembly GCA_004024625.1). NCBI lineage: Eukaryota > Metazoa > Chordata > Mammalia > Carnivora > Mustelidae > Mellivora > Mellivora capensis. The sequence continues at coordinate 50,563 of PISX010003860.1, forward strand.
AAATATATAGCAGTACAAGCCTTTCTCAAGAAACAAGAAAGGTCTCAAATACACAACCTAACCCTACACCTAAAGGAGCTGGAGAAAGAACAACAAAGAAAGCCTAAACCCAGCAGGAGAAGAGAAGTAATAAAGATTAGAGCAGAAATCAATAAAATACAAACCAAAAAAAACAATAGAACAAATCAACAAAACTACGAGCTGGTTCTTTGAAAGAATTAGTAAGATTGATAAACCCCTGGCCAGACTTATCAAAAAGAAAAGAGAAAGGACCCAAATAAATAAAATCATGAATGAAAGAGGAGAGATCACAACCAACACAAAGAAATACAATTATAAGAACATATTATGAGCAACTATACGCCAGCAAATTTGATGATCTAGAAGAAATAGATGCATTCCTAGAGACATATAAACTACCACAACTGAACCAGGAAGAAATAGAAAACCTGAACAGACCCATAACCAGTAAGGATATTGAAGCAGTCATCAAAAATCTCCCAAAAAACAAGAGCCCAAGGCCAGATGGCTTCCCAGGGGAATTCTACCAAACAGTTAAAGAATTAATTCCTATACTCCTGAAACTGTTCCAAAAAATAGAAATGGAAGGAAAACTTCTAATCAAATTTTATGAATCCAGCATTACTTTGATCCCAAAACCAGACAAAGATCCCATCAAAAAAGAGAATTACAGACCAATATCCTTGATGAACACAGATGCAAAAATTCTTACCAAAATACTACCCAATAGGATCCAACAGTACATTAAAAGAATTATTCACCACTACCAAGTGGGATTTATTCCAGGGCTGCAAGGTTGGTTCAACATCCACAAATCAATCAATGTGATACAATACATTAATAAAAGAAGTAACAAGAACCATATGATACTCTAAATAGATGCTGAAAAAGATTTGACAAAGTACAGCATCCTTTCTTGATCAAAACTCTTCACAGTGTAGGCATAGAGGGTACATACCTAAATATCATCAAAGCCATCTATGAAAAATCCACTGCAAATATCATTCTCAATGAAGAAAAACTGAAAGCTTTTCCGCTAAGGTCAGGAACATGGCAGGGATGTCCATTATCATCACTGCTATTCAACATAGTACTAGAAGTTCTAGCTTCAGCAATCAGACAACAAAGAGAAATTAAAGGCATCCAAATAGGCAAAGAAGAAGTCAAACTATCACTCTTTGCAGATGATATGATACTTTATGTGGAAAACCCAAAAGATTCTACTCCAAATCTCCTAGAACGTGTGCAGGAATTCAAAAATGTGTCAGGATATAAAATCAATGCAAAGAAATCAGTTGCATTTGTATACAACAACAACAAGATAGAAGAAAGAGAAATTAAGGAGTCAATCCCATTTACAATTGCACCCAAAACCATAAGATACGTAGGAATAAATCTAACCAAAGAGGCAAAGCAATTGTACTCAGAAAACTATAAAGTACTCATGAAAGAAATTGAGGAAGACACAAAGAACTGGAAAAACATTCCATGCTCATGGATTGGAAGAACAAGTATTGTGAAAATGTCTATGCTACCTAAAGCAATCTACACGTTTAATGCAATCCCTATCAAAATCCCACCCATTTTTTTCAAAGAAATGGAACAAATAATCCTAAAATTTATATGGAACCAGAAAGGACCTCGAATAGCCAGAGTAATGTTGAAAAAGAAAGCCAAAGTCTGTGGCATCACAATTCCAGACTTCAAGCTCTATTACAAAACTGTCATCATCAAGAGAGTATGGTACAGCCACAAAACAGACACATAGATCAATGGAACAGAATAGAAAGCCCAAAAATAGACCCTCAACTCTATGGTCAACTAATCTTCGACAAAGCAGGAAAGAATGTCCAGTGGAAAAAAAGACGGTCTCTTCAACAAATGGTATTGGGAAAATTGGATAGCCACATGCAGAAAAAGGAAACTGGACCATTTCCTTACACCACACATGAAAATAGACTCAGAATGGATAAAAGACCTCAGTGTGAGAAAGGAATCCATCAAAATCCTTGAGGAGAACACAGGCAGCAACCTCTTCGATCTCAGCCACAGCAACTTCTTCCTAGGAACATCGCCAAAGGCAAGGGAAGCAAAGGCAAAAATGAACTATTGGTGGGCACCTGGGTGGCTCATTGAGTTAAAGCCTCTGCCTTCAGCTCGGGTCATGATCTCAGAGTCCTGGGATTGAGCCCCGCCTCGGGCTCTCTGCTCAGCAGGGAGCCTGCTTCCTCCTCTCTCTCTCTCTCTCTGCCTGTGTACCTGTGATCACTGTCTGTCAAATAAATAAATAAAATCTTTAAAAAAAATTAACTATTGGGACTTCATCAAGATAAAAGCTTTTGCACAGCAAAGGAAACAGTCAATAAAACCAAAAGACAACTGACAGAGTGGGAGAAGATATTTGCAAATGACATATCAGATAAAGGGCTAGTATCCAAAATCTATAAAGAACTTATCAAACTCAACACCCAAAGAACAAATAATCCAATCAAGAAATGGGCAGAGGACATAAACAGACATTTCTATAAATAAGACATCCAGATGGCCAACAGACACATGAAAAAGTGCTCCACATCACTCGGCATCAGGGAAATACAAATCAAAACCACAATGAGATATCACCTCACACCAAGCAGAATGGCTAAAATTAACAAGTCAGGAAATGACAGATGCTGACGAGGATGTGGAGAAAGGGGAACCCTCCTACATTGTTGGTGGGAATGCAAGCTGGTGCAACCACTCTGGAAAACAGCATGGAGGTTCCTCAAAAAGTTGAAAATAGAGCTACCCTATGACCCAGCAATCATACTACTGGGTATATACCCTAAAGATACAAACGTAGTGATCCAAAGGTGCACGTGCACCCAAATGTTTATAGCAGCAATGTCCACAATAGCCAAACTATGGAAAGAACCTAGATGTCCATCAACAGATGAATGGATGAAGAAGAGGTGGTATATATACAATGCAATACTATACAGCCATCGAAAGAAGTGAAATCTTGCCATTTGCTATGACATGAATGGAACTTGAGGGTATTACTCTGAGCGAAATAAGTCAATCAGAGAAAGACAATTATCATATGATCTTTCTGATATGAGGACGTTGAAAGGCAATGTGGGGGGTTTGGTGGGTAAGAAAGAAATAAATGAAAAAAGTTGGGATCGGGAGGGAGACAAACCATAAGAGACTCTTAATCTCACAAAACAAACTGAGGTTTGCCGGGGTGGGTGGGTAGGGAGAGAGAGTGGTTGGGTTATCGACACTGGGGAAAGTATGTGCTATGAAGTGCTGTGAAGTGTGTAAACCTGGCAATTCACAGACCTGTACCCCTGGGGTTAATAATACATTATATGTTAATAAAAAAGTTTTTACAAAATGTTTAATTAAAAAAGAATAATCAGGGTAATTTTAACAGCAGGGGCAGAGGCAAGACTATCTGTCCATATACTAAAATAATTTATAAAACTATAGTCATTAAGAATGTGTAATATTTATGTGTTATTTACATTCATGCATTAGAAAAATAGGTCAGTAGAAGAGAAATGACAAAACCCTGAATTCAATTTAATACAACAGGAATGTAGTATGATAAAAATGCTATAGTATCTCAAATGAGTATGGGAAAGATGGATTATTTAATGAAGGGTATTCAGACAACTTGGTAGATATGTAGAAAAAAAATAATATATAACTCATGTTTTATACAAAATAAATTCAAAATAGATCAAAGATTTAAACATAAAGATATTTTAAAAGTACTAACATAAAATATGAAATAAATACATTTATAATCTCAGAGAGGGGAACCCTTTCCAAGTGAGTTGCAAAATTCAAACTACAAAAGAAATCATACATTTAGCTGAACAAAAATTTAAATTTTCTGCATATAAAAAAGCCATAAATATAAAATACAAATGGCAAATAGGAGAAAAATTACAACTATGTCACTCACAAATGACTAATTCCCTTATATACTAGAGTTTTACAAATCATTGAATCAATGCAATAGAAAAGTAAGGGGGAAAAAGGCAATTCACAGGAAAGGAAATACAACTGTTTCTTAACATATAAAATGATGCTCAATCTACTTAATACTAAAAGAAATCAAAGTAAACTACTGATCCAATGAACTATTTTTTTCATCTAACAGATTGTTGAAAATCGAAAAGTACAACTCAGCAAGTCAGCCAGGATGTCAGATAACAGACTTACTCAAACATAACTTGCAAGAGTATAAGTTAGCAATTTCACAATCTTTATCAAAATTATGAACTCTCAGATCCTTTATTTTAGCAACTCTTCTAGGAATTTATCCTACTGATGTGGTGACATATGAGAAAAATGGCATATATAAAAGGCTATTTATTGCAACATTATTTATATTAGCAAAGATTGACCCCCAAAATGCCAAGATATATATCAAAATCCTTCCTGAAGTTTGGTTAAATAATTGATGGCATATTCCTAAAATGGATACTACACAGACACTAAAAATACTGATTCTATTATATATATTTTAGCATGGAAAAATCTCCAAGATACCCTAAATGAAAAAGGAAGGCCTAGAACAGGCCAAACACTATGCACATTATTTTACTATTACTGATCATATATTACTTACACAAAATATAATATTATAAATTATGATTATGTATTGTATATTAGCTATGTACACACATATTAGTTAAATTATGAGATATAGTTATATATTCGATATATACAGTTTTATTTTTGTATATATGTATAAGTGCATTTATATGCATATACAATACCTTTGAGCATACATAAAACAATCGGTATTATTGTTTTCCTTTCAGAGAAGAAGCACTTTGTACTATTTGTGTTATCTATGCCACAAACAGAATAAATGTTAAATTTTAATTTTAAATGAAACCACTATCATTAACAAAAGAGCTTCTTTCAACCTTCCTTGATGTTCCTGTGTGCTTTTCTCTATATGAGAGTAAGTAGAGCAATGTGAAGCTGGTTGGGATGATAAATGTCTCTTCTAGACTGGAAAAGATCAGATTCAGGAAAAAAAAAAAAGAGCCATAAAATTTGAAATATTTTCTGGTTAGGGGTCTGCCATCTGTGTATTAAAGAGAAAAAAATGAAAGTTGTTCCAGACTCCAAGGTCAGAAAAAGACACAGAAAAGGAAAAAATGCTGGGAAATTTATGTTTGCACAGACTCTTTAATTCCTCCAGTTCTTTAGACTAACACAGCACACATCAGCAATAGTTTCCAAGCCAAACTGCCCAAAATTTCTGCAGAAAGAGAAAAAGGTGGTGGGCCTTTCATTCGAGAACCTACAAATCCTGCAAACATCTCCATGGGAGTGGCTACATCTCTAATTATTCTCCTATATTAATTCAGGTGCAAATTACAATTTATTTTAATAGTCATCCCTTAAATTAATGTAACTTGCTACCTGCTGACATTCTTATTTTATTATTAATCAACAGCGAAAAGTAAGAAAAGTTTTATCTCACATAATTGCTAGCAGTCATGGTATTCACACAAGTTTTCAGGTAGACAAGCCAAATGAAAATACAAACACTTACTTGTAGAACAGAAGTAATAACACGGAGGACATTAAGAGAAGGAAAGGAAAAGTGAAGGGCATGGGGGGGATCAGAGGGAGAGATGAACCATGTGAGACTGTGGTCTCCAAGAAACAAACTGAGGGTTTTAGAGGGGAGGTGGGTGGGGAGATGGGTGAGCCTGGTGGTGGTTATTAAGGAGGGCATGTATTGCATGGAGCACTGGGTGTTATACGTAAACAATGAATCTTGGAACACTACATCAAAAACTAATGTTGTACTGTATGATGACTAACATAACACAATAAAAAATTATTTAATCAAACAAGGCTAATTTTGGATGTCCTTAGGGTTCTTTTCGGAGAACTGATTTAAAAGGAGGAACATAAAATTAACATAAACTTAGTAACTGCTCCTAGAAATTGAAGTCACTACTGTAAATGTTAGATATCATTGTAAACTGGTGTTTTGGAAGATTTTAAAGACTACTATAAACAGCAAAAACAAACAAAAACATATATTTGCAAAATTCTAAGCACTTGGTTTCCTTTTCTTCTCTGCAGGGAGTGGAAGGGGGGTGACAGAAGGTCATACCTTAGTATTTTCTGTGGGAGTTGCCTAAGTTTGGTTTTCCCGTGAAAGCAGAGCCTGAGTCAAGGACTTCAGTGCACGTAGCTATTGGGTGGAGGGGGTGTGTGGAATCTCAGGAAGCAGAAGTGAGGGACCACGACATAATGGGAAGGGAAGAGAGCCAGTCAAGGGTGCGCTACTGAACTGGTTACCACTTAGAGTAACTAAGATTCAATCTTACAGTAACTAAGATTCAATCTTAGCAGAGATCTTCTGAGGAACTGTGCAGACCATACCTTAACATTGTTCTTCTGGCAGTTGGGAGGTTTCATTCAGAAATTTTAACCCACTTTGGTGAAGGTTGCCCAAGTGGAATTAACTCCTTACACTTCTACGCTGCCCAAAGCTCACTAAATGAAAATGCCAAGAGACACAGCAAGAGCTTGAGTCAGGAAGCTAACAATGTGATAAGAACAACCCACCACAAATGATACCAGTCACAGGGGCTGACGGGGATGAGGTGCATGTCAAAAAGAAAGAAAGAAAGAGAGAGAGAGAGAGAGAGAGAGAGAAAGAAAGAAAGAAAGAAAGAAAGAAAGAAAGAAAGAAAGGAAATATCTGCTCCAAGGGTAAAGAAATAAAATAAATAAAATAGAAGACTGAAATAAAAGGAAAGCTAACTGCATAAGCACATTTATATCATACCAAATGCTTTCTCCCTACAAGTCTTAAGAAATTTCTAGTTTCTCATATGAAGATGGTCATAGAGCAATCTGACAGTATTTTAGTGATCAGCATCCAATGATTTTATAGAATCATGATGATAAGTCCTTATATTTTGAAAGACATTTGAAAATTCAAACATTTATTATGAGAGTTTATGAAAGTATAGAGTTAATCCAGACTAGATAAAATACCCAAAGTAAAATAATTTGATTTGGGAGTCACCACTGAAAAGAACAAAACCAACAATTAAAATTAATCCCACACCAAGTAGTTAGTCATAGTTGTAAAGTACCTTAATGTTCGTGTTCATGATAATAACGCAGAGATGGTGCATAACCCACAATTCCTACCCACTTTCCACAATGGAGCTATTATTCCCAGTCAGTGAAGGGCTTAATTTCCCAGTCCCTTTGAATGTACTTATAAACATGAAACTTGTGTCCATGAACCCACTGTCCCACAAGTTATTTCTCTCCAGAGTCTCCTACTGACATTGAGGATGTGCATTCATCCAAAATTTCAGGGTGACAACTGGGATATGTGGGGTCAAAATCCTTCTTTTTTTTTTTTTTAAAAGATTTTATTTATTTATTTGACAGACAGAGATTACAAGTAGGCAAGAGAGGCAGGCAGGGAGAGAGAGGAGGAAGCAGGCTCTCCGCGAAGGAGAGAGCCCGACGTGGGGCTCGATCCCAGGACCCTGGGATCATGACCTGAGCTGAAAGCAGAGGCTTTAACCCACTGAGCCACCCAGGCGCCCCGTCAAAACCCTTCTTATACAGATTTTTAAACAGACCTCTTGTTTATGGCCCCCCTACCATCCCATTTTTCAGAGGTTCTCGCTGTTTTCAATTCTTGTGATTTCCTGGCACTGTCTAGTGGGAAATAGTTATTTCTAAGCTTTCTCCACAGTCAACTTCAGTTTCCATATTTTTCTTTTTGGTCAGCTAAGTTAATTACCATTTGTCCATCTTGATGTTTGAACCTTTGCTGTTTCTTTTTCTTCTTCCTCTTCCACTTCCTTCTCTTCCTCTTCTTCTTCCTCCTCCCCCACTACCTCCTCCTCCTCCTCTTCTTCTTGGTAGCTTTAAGCCTTCTAAAATTTCTTTAGCGCCATTTTAGTACGGTTTCAAGAGCAAGCAAATGCAAATCCAGGTATTCTCTGATGTTTAACCCTTATTAAGCAAACGTAATTATATATCAACTGTGTGATGGGGATTTTAATATAATGAATATAGCCTGGACTGTTTCTACCAGGGCTTTTTAACTTAAAAAAATAAAATAAATCTAAACTACCTACATTCCAGGTAAAATAGTCTTCCAGAAATTTCCTTACCCGCCCAGTCAAGGAAGTAATGATGTCTGATAGATATTAGAACATCTCTTGCTGTTTTATACTATTCCTGGATACCCTAATGAATAAAACTCTGAAAATGTATGATGGCTGCTAAGGGTCTACTCTTATATTTGCAAAGTTACTAAAGGTAGAATATTCAAACCTTGAATGATTCAGTGAGATGTCTTTCCCAAAACTAGTCACTTTCCAAAGTTATATTTCAATAAAGAAAAATCATTCGTCACCAAGACAGGCAGTTTTGGACAAAATTCTGGACATCTGCAAGGAGCCAAGTATCTAGAGTGATCTACCCTTCTCATAGAGAGAAAAGACTGTTAGGGAGGACTGAAAAACAGCTTATATAGGCTATAATACATAGACACAGGAAGGAAGCCAATACAAGAAAACAGAGTGAGGAATTTGCCAGTGTCATTCATTTGCTTGATTATTATTCACATATAAATATATAAATATACATGATGATGCTAGGAAGCAGCAAGGACTGAATCAATTATATCACATTTACTGCCTGAACACTATGTACTTGTAGCACACTCAGAAAATTCCTCTTCTATCAATGGTGCTACTATTGATTTGTGTAGCTTTGCAGCAATTTCCTAAAAGAAAAAAATACCTAGGAAAAGGACTGCATGCAGACCAGCTTCCTGTTGTTTGTGCTTTAGATTAATTCACCATAGCCTTCTTTGATGCAGTGTTAAACCAATAAACAAGGCTGTGTGTATCTGCCAATACAGATTAAATACATAGCCTACTTTGATAAAGAAAACCACATCTACCTTATAAGAAAATAATGTGAAAAAAGTAATGATTTTAAAGTATATTCAATGATACACCCTGATTGTTGCCTTATCTAACTCCAAAAAACTTTTGCACTGGTCAGGAGGAAACAAAAAATTAAATACAAAATATGGTGATCTATCATTTCATTGGAAAAATACACTCTCAGCCCTTCCCATAACTATCTACACATTTCGATTAGTAAGAAGAAAAGAGGAAAAGAAGGGATATGGGCAATATAAGTGCTATTTATCCCAATCAAAAGGATGCTTCCACTGACCAGCACAAAGGGACAGTCACTTTCATCTCAAGATTTATTTGAAGTCATTGAACTCAGCGGGTGGGAGACCATTGCCAAAACCAGGTGAAATAAGAGACAATTACCTGATCCTCTTTCCTTTAAACATCATTCAATTACCAGGTAATCCAAACAGTACTAAAAACTAAAAGAACTAAAAAATTAGCTATGACATTTGGGCCAGGAAAAAAGCCAATTTAGAAACTTTAGGTACCAATTTGGATTTTTAATAATTAAAGCATTTGGCCATCTATGCTGCCAAATTACTCAAAGTCAACTCTTGCCCTTAGATTACTATATTAGAAATTACCTTTTCAACAATTTAACTTTGTGAAATGTATATTAATTGTTTCACTAAGTTTTATTTCATTTTCAACTTTGCAGTAGGAAAATCTCTAGTTTAGTCAAAGATATATTCTGAGTGGGCAGGAAAAGGAAAATCTGAAAGGTCAAGAATATATAGCTTCATCTCTATGTGGCTGTCATCATTGAGTCTCTGAGCCAAGTCGTGAAAAATATGTGTCAACCCCAAAGTCTTTGGAAAGAGAGTTTCTTTCCTTTGATTTTCTTCCTCAGTTCCATACTTAGAAGAATTGGATGACATCATGTACATTAATCCAAATCTGTCTGTCCTCTTTCTCTCTTCTGCCCTCTCTCCAAATCCTAGCTCTCTAGTTATAAACCTAAAATTACTTTCCTTATTATCTATCTTGATAAAAAGAAAATTTTCATCTATCCAGAGGGAGTTTTTGTTCTTATTTTTGTTTTTTTTTTCCCCCCCATTATCCATACCAAGGAAACCAGGACAGAGATTGGGTTAGAAGACAGGATGCCAGGCTTTCTTTTTTTGTCCCTTGAATTGGGAGAGGAGAACAGTCAATTCTAGAGACACTTCCAAGTAGATATCAAGATCACTGGGGAAGGGAGGCCTAGCAGAGGCCATGCAATAGGGTTGAGGAAGGTGGCTATATAATATACTAAAAGAAATAATACTGTCTCCCAACAGGTTATTAGTGAAATTCAAGGGTTTCATAAATTGTCAAATCTCCCAACATGAAGAATTAGAAGTGTTGATGGGTTGGAGGCCTTAGCAAAAAAGTAATAAAGAAACATTTTCAGGATAATCCACATTTTATTTCCTATACTCCTAGAGTACAAAAGTAATAAAAGTTCAATGTGTATAAACAACCTTATCTTTTCCATTGGCTATTATGCAAGGATTAATAACCTCCCAAGTGAAGGGACATTGCAAACTCCTTTTTTTTTGGAAATTTTTATTATAAATACATCATAAGACATCCTTTCTGTAGCTTTCACAATTTCTGATACATAAATGTACACCATAAATGTTAAAGAAGAGGGAAGAAAGAGAAGAAATAAAGGAATGAAGGAGGAAGGAATACATACAAGTGGCAAGAAAAGGTTGAAAGAGGGAATGGAAGAAACAGGTAAGGAGAAAAAGGAAGAAGGAAGGAGGAGAAGAAAGAAGAAATAAACATTTCTACTTCTTAATATTTAGCAGTTTAATCAGTGATATCTGTTCCCCTTTTCACTACTGTACTGAAGAAATCTCAGGTCTGGGGCACCTGGGTGACTCAGTGGGTTGAGCATCTGCCTTCAGCTTGGGTCATGGTCTCAGGGTCCTGGGATCGAGCCCCGCATCAGGCTCTCTGCTCAGCGGGGACCCTGCTTCTCCCTCTCTTGCTGCCTGTCTCTCTGCCTACTTGTGATCTCTGTCTGTCTCTCTGTCAAATAAACAAATAAAATCTTAAAAAAAAAAAAAAGAAAAGAAAAAATCTCAGGTCTTCTAGAGAAAAAGACAAATACATAGACTATTGTCTCTATAAGTTCATGTTTTCTATTATTACCTGAGCCCTCAGCACTATCCATTTTTTATTTGTCTATGGTCCATGTTGCCTCCCATTTCCTCCAATATCTGTTTCATACTTTGTCTTCTTTCCAGTCCACTCTTAACTTACAACAGAAATGTAAGGAAACTGAAACTATAAAGTGAGTTTTCAATGTTCTGCCCTCATATCTATAAATTAATCTGCATGTATATCAGTGCCTAACTTATAGGTCCAGAGTTGGAGAGTTTCTTCTTCTAACCAAACCTAATTTTTCCTCATATTTTCTTGGCCTCTCTTGCCGTATTCTGGAATATTTGCTTCTTTTGTCCTTTATCTCCTTCACATACCTTTATTCACTCCCTTTCTACTGTGTTCTTCTCAAATCTAAAAACTTACTGAAGTGCTCTTTGTCCTAAAAAGCATAATCTCCTCTAAGACCTCATGCCATCCTACCGTGTGTCCACTTTTCTTCCTTCCTTAACAAATATCTTTTTAAAAGATGGTTCTACTTCTTCTTTTCCAAGTCACTAATGACTTTTCAATTGCCTCCATAATTTTGACTTTGCAGTTGCCATGTACAATCAAGTTTTCTTTTTATAAACCATCATCTTACTAGCTCTTTCTGTTGCATCTTGACACTGATAATGACATTCTCCTTTTTTAAAAAAATGCTCCATCCATTTATTCCTGTTATGCTGCACATTCCTGTTTCTCTTGATAATTTGCTGCCTATGCCTTCCTTCCCTCCTTCGTTAGATCCTCATCCTATGCCTGCAACCTCAATGTCTGTGTCCCCAGTATTCTGTCACCAGCCTGGTGTTCCATGTCCATGATCTCATCTTCCACTTATCTACTAATGATTTCCAAATATAGGTCACCAGTCCAGACCTTTTCCCAACTATTCTCTTTGGAAATGTCCTCAAAATGAATTTCCAGGACCCTCAGACTCAACACATCCCCCACTGGCCATCTTTATCAGCCAGGGTCCCTATATGAAATTGCTGATGTATTTGAAATAGGATAATTTAAGGAGAGTTCATTATAAAGACACTGTTTACAAATATGTAGGTACAGGAGAACCAACAAAGGTAGTCGAGTAACACAGAGCTTACAATCCCACACCAAAAGGAATGAGGAGAGAAGAAGTTAATGAAATAATGAAATGTGACAGAAGAAAACATGTATAATGATGAGAACAATGATATCTACTGGGTCCATACTGACCTAACCCTATGGAAGAGAAAGAAGGATAGGGAGTACATCTGGAAGGGCAAACAGATGATATGCAACACACTATATCCCTTTGTCTTCTTTTCATCCATTCTTATACTTTGTTGGATGAAATATGAAACAGTAATGCAGAGGACTCAAGAAATCCCACCAGTTAATGTGGAACTGCAGAGTGTTATCAGTTTAGTCATAACTAGGATTGTTATGTGACCCCTAGAACATTACATGGAACTGACATTCTTTATATAAAGTTCTGGGTGAAGAAGGATTAAATAAACACTTAAATAACCAAAAAGCATACCTGCTATGATTCACCACTCTGTTACTTTTTCATGGTGACAAATTTGGTAATCTTAACTTCTTTGCCCCACACATGTTCCACATACTCTTTACCTCCTGCCTTACACTTTGGCTGCACAAGAGTCTTTACCTTGCAGGGTGATCTAAACCTTTATCTCTGCAGAACTGGTATTCTTGGTGGTGTTACCTTTTTTTGGTTACCACCATTATACAGTGACTACAATTTGGGGACAAGAGGGTACTAAGACACCCCACAGTGAGTCTCCCTAATTCCAAAAATAGTCTTCTTTTCACCTATTGTTTAGCAGCAAAATTTGCCCCTAGTTATTACAATAAATTACTCTGAAGGTCTGCTTCTTGTTGTGAAGAGTTCAAAATAGCCAGAGCAAAGCCTTACATTCTAATTTGTTAGAACCAAGACTGGTTTTCCTAGCAGAAGTTGTTCTACCTTGGGGACTAGGACAACTAAATCCATAACTCAAGGTCATGAAAAAGGGAAGCAAAAATTCTAGCAGATTATAAAGTATAATGTGAGAGATGGCTATCCCCACCTCTATAACTTGTTTGGTGAGACAGCACTACATATCAGTTACTTGTTGAAGGTTTATATCACATGCTACATAATAGTTCCCTGACTTCTCAGAGTATTTGCATCTCAGCTTTCTCTAAACTGAGTCTTAACAGTTTATTTCATTATTCTACCATACCAACTACTTCTATGTGACAGGGAATATAGTAAGATAAGTAAAATCGTTGGTAAATTGCCACATTTTACATAACCAGGCACAACCTCTACTAAAGGCAGTATACATAAGATAGTATGGCATTGATAAAGCACTCTGAGAGTGCAGGAAAGCTGGTGCTAGCAGCAGTGCTGGAGGTAGGGAAGACAAATCCATGTTAAGAAACATGTGTTTATCTCTGTGAGGGCAAAGCACAATACCCTACATCATGGAAAGTGTTCAATGTAGTAAACTTTTCAAAAGGCAGCTTACTGATCCTATGAGAAGATACTGGTCTCTACTGTTGGCAGTTTAGGCACTCAACTGTGATACTATTATTCAAATGATATTGCCAAATCCATACATAGCCTCCATTCCCTATGCCTTGATAAAACCATACCTATGGCCAACGAGTAAAGACAAAAGAAGCTAAGGCATAATCTCCTAGAGGGCACCAGGAGGAAAGAGACTCATTACTAACAGCAACAATTTCATCATTAAAACAATCTATACTGGGATCCTTCCCTTACTTGTTTTACCTACTCCCTTACCAGTGCTTCTTAGAATTACATATTAGAACACTGGGATGAACTCTTAAAGATACATGTAACGCATTATTTGGGGATAACACTTCGTTCATTTGGGAAATTTTCCATAACATGCAATATGGCCTTTGAAACAGTTATTATATGGTGGTGTGTTGGTGATAGTTACAATTTATGAGTCTGGAAGACAAGAGGTAGAAGTGGAAATGGCCTCCCTCAACATTATTCTTGAAGGCCCACTTGGGGAAATTGTGATTTCTAGGTAAAGGAATGCTTCCAGCTCTGGATGCAGTAAGAACTTCACAAAACCTAAATCTACAGATGCCCCCTGATTCTATATGCCTACAGATCATCAAGCAGAAAAGGAAATGACTATATTGTTAGGGGTAATTGTCTCTGATTATCATAAGAAGATAAGGCTGTTTCTACATAATGGGGTAGGGAGGAAAATGTTATAATGAAGGAAACTCCATGGGGCTTCTCTTAGCACTTGCATTTTTTATAGTAACTAAGAATTGGCAATTACAGCAAGCACAGCCTGACAAGGACACAGTAAAAAGGGCTTAAATCCTTTAAGGGTGAAGATCTTCATTATTTCAGTAGCCAAAACACAACCAACAAACCAACAAAACCCAGACCTACAGAAGTGCTGCCTGAGAGTAGGGAGATCTAGAAGGACTAGTAGAGAAAGGATATAATAAATGTCAACTATGGCCTTGGAACCAACTACAGTAGCAGGGATCAAAAACTGTAGCTTTTCCCATTGTACTCTCTGTTTTGAGACTTTAAAAAAATATGACTTTCTTGAAAAATCAATGAAAGAAGGATAAAAGTTAACATGGAAACAAGTAGATCAAATTCTAAGGGGTGGACTATTGCAGACATTGTCAGTGCCTTCATTCCTCAACATTTCTATGCATACTGATGTTTTCTTATTGGATGCATATGCCATTTTCCATCTGAAGGCTTACTCTGCCTTCAGACACATTTTCTGTTAGCACACTAGAAGAAGACCAGAAGTGCTATGCAGTTAATACCTTCGTAATCTGTTCTTTTTTTTTTTTTTAAGATTTTATTTATTTATTTGACAGACGAGATCACAAGTAGGCAGAGAGGCAGGCAGAGAGACAGGAGGAAAAAGGCTCCCTGCCGAGCAGAGAGCCCCATTCGGGGCTTGATTCCAGGATCCTGGGATCATGATCCGAGCCGAAGGCAGAGGCTTTAACCCACTGAGCCACCCAGGTGCCCCTGTAATCTGTTCTTAATAAACCATGAAGGGATGTTGGTTGATAATTACTGCATTTTCTTTGATACTGATCTGAGGCAATCCCAAAGGGTATTTTTCACTGTTTCTGAGAGTTCACCAGTAGTACTGAGCTCCAGTGGTCCACAGAATAACCTCCCTCCCTATTCATGTATCCTTCTATATCTACTTCTGTATTAGTTTGCTATTCCCACTATAACATATAAGAAAGAAAGAAAGAAAGAAAGAAAGAAAGAAAGAAAGAAAGAAAGAAAGAAAGAAAGAAAGAAAGAAACAGCATGAATGTATTATCTTATAGTCCTGGAGGGAAGATGTCCAGAGTGGTTTCACTGGGCCAAAATTAGGTGTTGGCAGAGTCACACATCCTCTGGAGGCTCTAAAAACAATTCATTTCTTGCCTTTTTCAGTTTCACTTCCTCCATCTTCCTCCATCACTCCAATTTGTGCTTCTATAGTCACATGGCCTGCTTCTCTTCTGTAGTCAAAGCTCCCTCCTCCTCACTCGTATAAGGACACTGATCATAACATTTAGGGCCCACTCAGATAATCCAGAATAATTTGTCTACCTCAAGATCCTTAACTTCATCACATCTCTAAATCTTTTTGCCATGTAAGGTACCATTCACAGGTTCCAGGAATTAGGACAGGCCTAATACAGCTTCCTCCCTTATCTGACTCACTTAATTCACTTCCCTACCATCTTTCTGGAATCCGTTCTCAAACAAACTACTTCCACCTAAATGCTACTCCCAGAGCCTGCTTCTGCCATTAGGAAGGCTATAATTACTTACTGGTGATACCTGTTACGAAGCATCTCTCTCTAGATTCTAGCAATAAAATGTCTCCAAATATTGTCTTGTCCCCTTGTGTACAACTTTCTGATAATACTTTTTTCAATTCCACGTACCAGTGTTGATATTTTATGTACCAAATATGACTTCCCAAGTCCTTAACAAGGGCTCAAACGGCACACAGGGCTTTGGCCCTGCCTTTCTCCTCAACAACATTCTCTCCCATTCTGGACTGATTTCAGTTGTACAAATGCACCAAGCCTTTTCTTCCTGATTTAGATATTTTGTTCCTTCTACCCCAAACTTAAATCCTCCCATCCAGTGCTTGGTTAATCCCTACTGATCGTTCATCTCATTGTAAATTGCCTCAGAATGGTCTTCCCTAACATTCCATCAAAATTAAGTCTCAATTATAATAGCTCATAATGTCTTGTATTTTCCTTTTTATCTCTTGTTAAAATTTGCAGTTACGTATATATCTGATTAGTTCTTAGCATCTGCTACCATGGTAGCCTCTAAGCTCACAAGTCAAGGATCATATCTGATAAGTTCATAAACACAGCATGTTTCGCCAGGTCTCACACATATATAATCAATGCATATTTAGTAAAAAATGAATAAAGAAGTAAATGAATGAGTAGTACTTTAAAAGCCACCTCAGTCTTGAGAGATGCATTGTCTGGGAAGCATATCTCATATGGAGGCAATGAGCACGCTTTTTATTTTATTTTATCTGTTTTTGTCAGGTCTGTGCTATAGAATATCTTTTTAAATGCAATGCATAAAATATTTAAATTCCACAAATAAGCTTTTCTCCTCCATTTTATTCTGTAGGCTATAAATATTTAGTGCTTTATTCATTTTCATATTTCCTAGCATAAGCTAATTTCTCTTCTGTGCAAACAGATAAGCAGTGTTAGAATCTGTGTAAATAGGTGGCATTAGCATTTGTGGTTCCTAATCTTAGCTAAGCACTAGCATTCATTAAGGCCATTTATCTTCTTTTTGCTTTTCCCAAATTTTGTCCTTTCCTTTGTTTTCATTTCTCTATGTTAATTTTTCTTTGGATTGCTTTGCTTTTACAGGCAGAGGCAAGAAAGACAGTAACTATCATTATTGATTCTTAAAATTGCACAATGCAAATCAAGAAATTATTAATTCCTTATTTATTATCATTATCCTCTATTTTCCTTTTCTTCAATTTACAAGTTTGGTACTTACATGCTGTAATAATTTCCTCTTCCTCTCCACGACCTCCCCCACTGTTGAGTCAATCTTTTTTCCATGCCATTGCAAGGACTCAGTCATTGCCAAAGATTTTCAACTAACTCAGAAACTCAATTTATTTAAAATTTATTAATCTATCGATTCATTTGGTAACTATTCACTGAGTGCTTACTATAACCCCAACATTCCTCTAGGGATCCAGAGGAAGATAGAATGAAGTCCCTATCTTCATGAAGTTCAGCTGTTCTAGCATAAGCTAAGAAAAACTATAAAAACCATATAAATATAATACATATGAGCTCTGGAGAAAAATAAAACAAGGTACATGAAATAGGGATTGCCATGGGGTAATTATATGGGGGTTGTTACTATTTTGAACAGAGTGGTAAACAAAAACTTCATTGAAAAGATGACTGTATAGTTAGGGTTCTCCAAAGAAACACATATATTTTTTTTCTTAAGTAAATCATATTATTTTCCATAATGTGGCCAGGCCTCATTCAATCAGTTGGAGGCCTTAAAAGAAAAGACTGAGGTCTGCTAAGGAGGAAGGAAGTCTCTTTTGAGACCACGTTAGAACTTAAGACTGCAACATCAACTCCAGCCAGATTTCCCAGCATGCTAGCCTATCTTGCAGATTTCAGACTTACCAGCTCCAAAATTCACGTGAGAGATTTATTTTAAGGCATTATATTTTGGGTTTGGGACTTTGGATTTTACTTTGGGTAACTATCAGAAAGGTAACGTGATCTGACTTTTTTTTTAAAGGATCATTCTAAATGTTAGCTGAGGAAAGACTATAGAGAAACAAGTGAGAAGGGAGACAAACTGAGGAGCAGTACCTTAGGAAAGAAATGATAGTGGTTTTGATGGAAGTGATGAGAAATACCAGATTTTTAATATATATCTCATTAAGCTATTTGAAATAGTTCCTGTATTCAAATCACAGGCATTGAGTGCAAGTTTGGATGACAAAAGATACCATTATCCAAATCCCTTAAATTACTGAGCTCTGGAGACAGAATTTGTTTACCAAAGGATACCTTTATTTTGAAGGTAAAAATCCCTTATTCCATATCACTCGTGAGGGTTCTGCTTCTCTGATCAAACCCTAACAAATGCAGATGGTACTTACAGCCATAAAACTAGATGAAATTACTTAGGGATTATAGGATTAGGATAACTTTAGAAATGGTCTAAGAATTGGGTCATTGGTCAGTTTTCCCTTTAAAGGTCAATTTTATGAGAAGAAACAAGCAAGTGAGACTGAGAAATAGTAATCTACATGGTAGAAAAAGAACCAGAAATTTTTTCCAGAGAAAGTGATAGATTATACCAAATATTGACAAGTTGAATAAGATAAGCAATGAGTTGACCATTGCACTGGATGGAGTTAAACAGGCAAGGAAAGTGTTATTCAAGACTACTGCAGTAGGTGAGCAGGATTGAACTCAATTCTGCTGAAACAAAAAATGCCACCGTTTTTAAGAACAGGGTGAGCTATTGTGAAAATACTAGAGGATACAGGTGAGGTTGATCACTGTGATTAGATGGTCATCTGTGTTTGCTAATCGATGCTTATCAAAGTTAGGCTCCTACCCTCCCACAGAGACTGGGAAATAGAGGCACTATTTTAAGGATTCCACTTCAAAAGGATGGTTCCCAGTCTTTGAGAAATACAGTCCTGGTTTATAAAACTGGCAAGAGTCTGGGAAAAGACTTACATCTCAAAGGGGAAGTTTACAATTGCAAGTTTTTTTGACGTCAGTGCTCTATGAAAGAGAAATCAGGGACCTATTGTTAGGAAGACACCTGGTGAAAGCTTAGTCAAGCTAGCGGGAACATTAAAGCCTGTCTTGGTCAACTTACCAAAGTAGAGATCATTAGTAGCTCTAGGAAGAGTAGTTTCAGTGGAGTAGTGGGAACAAAGTATTAATCACATTAGTTCAAGAGAGAGGAGAAGAGGAAAGAGAAGAGAATAGAAACAATTCTGAGAATTTTGCTATAAAGGAGCAGAGGAATAGCCTGACAGATGAAGGGGGAAGTGATGGTCAAGAGAAGACATTTAGGATGAGAGAAATAGCTGCATGTTTGTACAAAGATGAGAATGATCCAGTAGGGAGGGAAATATTAATCATGCAGGACAAATGCTAGAGGACAGTTCTTAAATAGTCGAGGAACAATATCTAGTGTGCAATTTAGGGGACTTAGGAACTTAGGACTTAGGAACACTAATTACTTATCATAGTAACAGTAGGGAGGGCTGAGTCTTTTCAGATCAGGGGCAGGAAGGTGGGGAGGTGTATGGTGAGAATCTGAGGAAGGTCTTTTCTGTTTACTATGGTAAGAAGTTAGGTTTTCAGCTCAAGCTTAAGGATGGATGAAAAACTGATAAAGGATTAAGAGACAAAGATATGAAATAGTTGGTCAAGGGCGATAAGAATGGATGCACTAGGAAAACATGGATTGCAGTAGTGTTTGACTAAATATTACTGCTCATCAGTGCAGACCAAGGTTAGTCAGCATAACTGTGTAGATATTGACATGATCAGTGGTGAATATGGTTTCTTCCTGTCATTACTCATGCCAATGTAGTCTTCTGCTCTTAAAATTATTTTATTAATTATAGTGTGCTTCTCTGTTTTCAATTAATAAGTATTTATTTAGGACTACTAATAATAGCTAATATTTACTTGGCAATTTAACTGTGTCATAGTCACCTTTCTAAACACTTTGCCAGTATTTTTCCTCCATTAATCTTCATATCAATCCTATGAGAGAGGTAATATTATCTGATATTATCTGCTCTCTCCAGATGAAGGCACTGAGGCACAGAGAAATTAAATAACTTGTCCAGGATCAGACAGTAAGTAGCTGAGATATAAATCCAGTATGAGGTTTCAGAATCTGGGCTCCTAATCACTACATTGCAGTTGTTTGTGAATTAAATAGCCTGCCAGCAATCATACAACATAAAAAGCAGATAAGGTTTAATTAACAAATTAGTTAGGAAAACATATACCCATGAAACAAAGTGAGAAAAACAAGATTAATATAATTATATTAGTATACAATGTTTACTTAATTAGAAATTCATGTATGGGATAAGGAAGTGTCAAAATGGATTTTGACATGGACAGGACATGAAGAGAAGAGAGACATGTACCCGAGGTGGCAGAATAACAGAAGCAAAGTCTGGGAGGTGGGCTTGCACTGAATGAACTAAGGAAGAGAGGAAAAGGTGTGACAGGCAAGAAGTAAGATTAAATTTGCATGGGAGCACTGGGAAGTAAATTTGGTGGGGGAGAGGGGCTCAGGAAATAAATTTGTGAGTGTGGGTGTTGCAGAAGAAGCCGGGGACAGGGAAGGAAAGTGATGCCTTAAGATGTTTACAAGGTGAGGTGCCTGGGCGGTCTAGTTGGTTAAGCCACAGACTCTTGCTTAAGCTCAGGTCATGATCTCAGGATCATGATCTCAGAGTCATGAGATCAAGCCCCAGGTGGGCTCCATACTCGGTGAGGAGTCTACTTAGGTTTCTCTCTCCCTCTCTCTTTGCCCCTCCCTCACCCTTAAAATACATGAATCTTTTTTTAAAAAATGATGTATGCAAGGGGGTTCAGTTTGATTGGTTAGTATTGAGAACCCCTCTGATGGGTCATATAAAGAGCAAACCACTCTTGACCCCACAGGGCACAGAGGAAGGCAGCAGCCAGGGAATGGATGTAAAGCAGGGGCTGTGGCTATGTTATGTTCATCTTTCCCCTCTCCACTCTTGACTCATTTCTTTCCCAGTGGCTAGTAAAAGTTTAATGAATTTTAAATAGAAAAATAAATATTCATGGCATTTGGTGACTAAATCAATCAAGGGAATAAAGAAAATAATTTCTGTGGGTTTTTTTTTTAATTTTTCATAGACCAAGAAATTAGCAATGTGAATGACAAAATGAGAATGTTGAAAAAGGAAAGCAGTTTAGAAAGAACAAAGTTTCAGGGCACCAGGTTAAGTATAAATACTATGCTTACCAGCAATTCATTCACATGTGTCAGAGTTGCTCATTAGTTGCCTAGGAAAAATCACATCCAGCATTTAAACCTGGTAGAAAATGATGGGGGTTTTTTGGTCAAAATTCATTGTGTAGCTCCAGAAGAATAATGAAGAGAGGTGTGCCTTCCCCCCCCCCCCCCATCTGTAGCTGGGAGGCCTGAGAGTAACACATAATAACAGAATAATAACAGCAGCTGTGCTTATAAATATCCCCCCTCCTACTGAAAGAGGGTTGTTCGGCTAGATGCAAACCCGGTATGTAATTATATATTTACAAGACATACATAATAATGGTTAAATGGTAAACACTCAGGAAGTAAAATAACAGGGGGAAAAAAAACTGAGGAGTGAAAGCAAAGAGATTTTAGAAATACTCTGCTGCTCAGTGTACCATGCACAGTTCTTTATGAATAAATTCTATGTGTGCAAATAAAGTAAGAGAAGTTAATTTGACAGTTAACAATATCAAGTGCAAAAATCACCCTTTAGAAAACTGGTGAATTTAGATTTTCTTCCCCCAGTTTTCTCAAGCTTTGGACGGTGAATTGTAAGACTTGGGTTTTTTCTCTTCCAAAAATAGAATTATAGTGATTCACAGCTACCGAGACGGTGTGTATTGTGTCAGCTTGGTTAATCTGGAACTAGTTTTCCCAGAATTCCCTGCAGGGTTCTGCATTAGCGGAATCTGCACATGATTGGGAAACAAAGCGGCCACCATTGACCTCCACAGGTACTGCGCTTCCAGGAAGTAACAGAAAGGAGCAGAGCGGTGGTGCCGTGGTTTTTAACTCGTCCTCCCTCTTTCAAACCCATTAAGTGTCCCTTCTAGTCTTGTGTCCTTTTAAAAATTTTCATCAAATTACTGAATTGTACGGGTGCCTGAGTGGCTCAGTGGGTTAAGTGTCTGCCTTTGGCTCTGGTGGTGATCCCAGGGTCCTGGGGTGGAACCCTCCATCAAGCTCCCTGCTCAGTGGGGAGTCTGCTTCTCCCTCTCCCTCTCCCTCTCCCTCTGCCCCTCTGCCTGTTTGTGGTCTCTCTCGCTCTCCCTCAAGTAAATAATTTGTGTGGTTTTTTTTTAATTACTGACTTGTGGGAATAATTTTTATTTTTTTGATACAAGTCCTTCTTATTCTTATCTTGGATTTAAATATCTCTTCTTTTTTAGTTTGTTAAAGTAGAAAGTAAAATAATTCATCTTAAATGTTTCTTCTTTTCTAATACAGGTATTTAAAGATATGCATTTCCCTCTAAGACCTATGTTAGCTGACTATCACAAATTTTGATATGTATTGTTATAATTCTAATATAGCTACCATTTATTTAGGTCTTTTTAAGTTCTCTCAGCAATGTTTTATAATTTTCAGTGTAGAAGTCAGCAAATCTCTTGCCAAATTTGTTTCTCTAAGGATTTTATGTTTTTGATGCTGAATTTTGGAGTAGAGGACTCTAGTAGCTTATTGTTTGTTTCGTGGGATTTTTGGTTTTGGTTTTGGTCTTTGGACTCCTTAGGACTGCAAGTAAAGTCGATTTTACTTTCCTTTCCAATTTCTATACCCTCCCCCTTTCTTGCTTTATAAGAGTAACTAGCATCTCCACTATAATGTTGAATGCAAGTGGTGAGAGCAAACATCCTCGCCTTTTCCCCTGGTGTTAAGAGAAATGTGCTCCATCTTTCACAATTATTTACTATAGGATTTTTTGTAGATTTCCTCTATAAAATTGAAGATTCCTTCTATTCCTACTTGTCCACCTTCTATTCCCAGTTTATCATGCATGGATATTGAATTCTATCAATTCTTTTTCTGCCTCTATTGATATGATCAAATGATTTTTTTTTTTCTCCTTTACTCTGCTAGCCATGGTTAATTGCATCCATCCCTTTCAACTGTTGAACCAAAATCACATTCCTAGGATAAACTCCTCTCAATCATAATGAATTTTCTTTTTCACATAATTCTGGATTTGATTTGCTAGTGCACTGTTGAGGAAATTTTATGCCTGTGATCATGAGGGATATTTATCTGTAACATTCTTTTTTGTAAAGTTTTTGTTAGGTTTTGGTGTCAGGACTGTGCTCGTTTCATAAAAGGGTTGATTCCCTCCTGTTTTCTGAAAGATATTGCACAAGATTGGGATTATTTATTCTTTGAATGTTTTATAGCATTCACCAATAAAGCCATCTGTATATGACTTTTTTTTTTTTTGTAAAAAGGCTTTTGATTGCAAATTAAGTTCCTTTAATCACTATAGGGGTCTTTAGATTTTATCTTTCTAACTAAAGCACTTTGGGTGAATTGTATTTTTTAAGGAATTTGCCCATTTTATTTAAGCTTTCAAATTTATTGGCATAGAGGTGTCAGAATTAACCCTTTAATATCTTTTTAATGTTTATAGGATCTGGGTAAAATCTTCTATTTGTGATATAAGTATAGTATTTTTCTCTTTCTCTTTATCTTATAAGTTTTACTAGGTCAAAGCTATTAATCTTTAAAAAAAAAAAAAACAAACAAAAAAAACCTGACTTCTAGCTTTGTTAATTTTCTGTTGTCTTGGATTTAAATTTTTTTTTAAAGTGGAAATTTAAATAATTCATCTTAAATGTTTCTTCTTTTCTAAGATAGGTATTTAAAGATATACATTTCCCTCTAAGACCTATGTTAGCTAATAGTCACAAATTTTCATATGTATTGTTTTTTTCATTCAGTCCAACATATTATCTCATTTCTCTTAATATGTCTTATTTGATAAATAAGTTACTCAGAAGTATACTATTTAACTTCCAAATATTTGGAGTTTCTATATAACTTATTTTTTATTGTTCTTTTTTTTTTAAAGATTTTATTTATTTATTTGACAGACAGAGATCACAAGTAGGCAGAGCAGCAGGCAGAGAGAGAGGGAAATAGGCTCCCTGCTGAGCAGAGAGCCCGATGCGGCGGGGTTTGATCCCAGGACCCAGACGCCCCATTTTTTAATGTTCTAATTCAATTAGTTTGCAATCAGAGAACAGCTTTAAGAATTTAATGTTTTCGGGGCACCTGGGTGGCTCAGTGGGTTAAAGCCTCTCCCTTAGGCTCAGGTCATGATCCCAGGCTCCTGGGACCCAGCCCCACATCTGGCTCTCTGCTCAGTAGGGAGCCTGCTTCCTCCTCTCTCTCTGCTTGCTTCTCTGCCTACTTGTGATCTCTGTCAAATAAATAAATAAAATCTTTTTAAAAAAAAAAAGAATTCAATGTATTTAATTTTACTGAGATTTGTTTAACATGTATCTTGGTGAGTGTTCAGTGTGTACTTGGAAAGAATTATAATCTACAGTTATTAAATGTATTGTTTCATAAATATCAATTAGGAGATAATGTTCTTCAGATATTTTACATCATAAAATTTTTTTTAACTGAGAAATAATTGGGGCACCTGGGTGGCTCAGATGGTTAAGCATCTACCTTTGACTCAACTCCTGATCCTGGGGTCCTGGGATCAGGTCCCGCATCAGGCTCCCTGCTCAGTAGGAAGTGTTTCTTCCTCTACCTCTCTCTCTCTCTCTCTCTCTCTCATGAATAAATAAATAAAATCTTTTAAAAAAACCTGAGATATAATTGACAAACAACATTATAGCTGTTTCAGGTATACAACATAATGATTTTGTATTTGTATTTGTACTTTTTTTGTTTTTTGGTCTACCTGTTTTGTTTTTTTGTTTTGTTTTGTTTTGTTTTATTATTATGGTCAGTTAGCCAACATATAGTAAATCATTAGTTTTTGATGTAGTGTTTGACAATTCATTAGCTGTCTATAACACCCAGTGCTCATCAGCTGTCTATAATACCCAACGCTCATCATCATGTGTGCTCTCTTTAATACTCATCACCTGGTTACACTATTCCCCCACTCCCCTTTCTTCTGTAACCCTCATTTTGGTCTACCTGATTTATCATGTAGTAAGAGAAGAATGTTAAAAATCTAAGGAAGCTATGATTGTGAATTATCTATTTCTCCCATTAACTGTCAATTTTTGCTTCATATATTTTGAAGTTCTATTATTAGATGCATACATATTTGTTATGTTTTCCTGGTGAATTGATCCCTATGTTGAAGACTACCTTGTCTGAAATAAATATGGTCATATTAGCTCTATCTTACATCACTGTTTGCATAGCATATCTTTTTTTCATCCTTTTACTTTCAACCTACCTAGATTACTTTACATAATGGGCCTTTCATGTCACTAGGATTTAGTTGGGTCTTATTGTTTATCCAGTTTGACAATCACTGCCTTTTAATTGGGATGTTGAGACAAAATAAATGTAATTATTGACAGTTACATTTAAATCCACCATCTTGCAACTTGTTTTTTATTTTTCCCAGGTCATTTTCTTTCTATTCCTTTTTTCCTGACTACTTTGGGTTAATCAAATGCATTTAGTGTCTGATTTTATGTCCTATAGTGATGTCAGCCACATGTATTTTTTACAATTAATTACAATTTTTACAATTAATTATTAATTTTCAATTAAATTACAATTAATTTCCTAGATATGTAATTATGTGTATGCCTTACTAATCAGTCTCTTAGTCTTATTACTTTATCACTCTACAATTCCTACTTTACAAATATAAACCCCCTATGCAGTATAATTCCATATAACTGCCACCTCCTGTCTTTAAGGATATTGTTAACATCCTTTACTCTGCATACACTATAACACCCCTGTACAGTATTTTTTTGTTTTATTTTAAAATTCCAGTTACCTTTTAAGGAAATGAAAAGAAGAAATTTATAGTCTTGTATATTTACTCACATATTGTAATTTTTGGTGCTCTTTATTGCCATAGATCTGAATTGATATCTGGTGTCATTTCCATTCAGCTAAATGAATAACTAACCTCTTTTTAAATTTCTTGTAGTACAAATCTGATGAAATTGAATTCTCTCTGCTTCCATCTGTGTAACAATGCCTTTATTTTACCTCAGCTTTGACAGACATTTTTGCTGGATACAGAAATCTATATTGACAGGTTATTTTTCAGTGCTTTAAGTAAATTTATCCTATCATCTTCTCCTTCCACTGTTCCTAATGTAGAGTCAGATATCATTTATAACATTGTTCAATTGTATGTAATATTTCTTTTCTTCTTTGGCTGATTTCAAGATTTTCTCTTTATCTTTGGTTTTCAATAACTTTGCTATGATGTACCTAGTTATATTTATTCTGCTTAAAGTTTGCTGAGCATTTGAGATCAGTAAGTTGATGCTTTCTCTTCAAATTTTAGAAGATTTATGCTATTATTTCTTCCAATATCTCCTAACATTTTTGAGACTTTAGCCAGGTGCTAGACTTTTGATATGTTACTCAGTTCACTGAGGCTGTGTTCATTTTTCTTGAATATATTTTTCTATGTTCTTCCAATTGGATAGTTTTTATTGATGTTTTCAAGCCAACTAACCTTTCTTCTGGCATCTCTGATGTGGGCAAGGGACCAGAAAACTTTCATAAGTATCTAAAAGAAATCTTTATTCTGATAGCTACAAGGTCAAGATTTCAGAAAATCTGGGTGTCAGAACATTAGGTATAGTTGTGGCACATCTTATTCCCAAAGAGAAATTGGAGTTGAAATGACCTGTACTTGAGAAAAACACCTTCACTGCTACATGAATAAGCCCTCCCTCTCAATTATTATCATGCTGTTCTAATTCTTTCATATGCATAATTATATGCCTATTTCAGATGTATAATTATTGTTTAAAACTAGAAAATAATTAATTTATCTCTACTTATAAAAATTCTCAAGTGTCTTCTTTGCCCATCTGTTATGACTTTTTTAAAAAAATATTTTACTTACTTATTTGACAGAGAGAGAAGGAGAGAGAGCACAAGCAGGGTGAGTAGCCAGCAGAAGGAAAGGGAGAACCTCCCTGAGCAGGGAGCAAAATTCGGGGCTAGATCCCAGAACCAGAGATCACGACCTGAGCCAAAGGCAGATGCTTAACTGAGTGAGCCACCCAGGTGCCCCCTTAGAACTTTTTAAGGAACTTTGAAAATTTGGACATTGGCAGGACTATATAAGTCTTTGTTCTCTACTCATGGGAAAAATAATATATATTTTTTTAGATTTTTTATTTATTTATTTGACAGACAGAGATCACAAGTAGGCAGAGAGGCAGGCAGAGAGAGACTGAGAAGCAAGCTCACTGCTGAGCAGAGAGCCCAATGCGGGGCTTGATTCCAGGACCCTGGGATCATGACCTGAGCCGAAGACAGAGGCTTTAACCCACTGAGCCACCCAGGCGCCCCCCAAAATAATATAATTTTTAATTTTATCCCAGTTTTATCAATATTTGAATATAAAATTCTATGTGAAAGAGTAACAGGTAAAATTGGAAATGTTGTCTACTGTAAAATTTTTGGTGTACTTCAACAAAATTAAACAAGTGACTCTAATGGCTGGGTCACAAAACCAGTGATTTCCAGTTCTTTGTTTTAACAAATTAGAAGGCCTAGTCAAGTCATCAGGTGAGCAAGTATTGAAGACAGTTTTTAGATCAGTGTGTGATATTTGGTATTTAACCAGGAAGGACTGAAAAGAATTGAGTGACGTTGCTAATACAAGGATCTTAAAATTTCTAAATTCTATCTCATGGTGATAAATTTTAATATTTAATTTCAGTTCACAAACATACATGGTGCCAGAGAAGTATGAAATGATTATGAAAAAATACAGTGACGTCATTGAGAAGTGAAATAGAAATACTAGTTTAAATTTAAAAACAGGGGCGCCTAGGTTGCTCCCAGGGTCCTGGGATCAAGCCCCACATCCAGGCTCACTGCTCAGCGGGAGCCCAATTCCTCCTCTCTCTCTGCCTGCCTCTCTGCCTACTTGTGATCTCTGTCAAATAAATAAATGAAATTTTTAAAAAGAATGGCAAAATTTCCGACTTGAGTTTATGTGATTTACAATGGGAAGAAAATAGTAGAAGAATCACAACACTATTTAGATAACATTAGATACATTTAGAAGTTGAGGTTACAGATTTATTTTAGTGCTGAAGTCACAAAATGCCTGTGTGCCAGTTATCAGTTTATTGTCTTTCAGTCCACATGCACTATCTGTCCTGTAATAATGGGTTTCCCCTTTAAGCATCTCTCCTTGCAGCAAGCATGACATTAGGTGTTATCATTGGAGGCAGCAGGAGGAATATTGCAAAAGGAAGAGGCTTTTCTTCCCAGTTCCAGTGTGCTGACGTTTGGGGTTTTGCCCTGCTCCTACTTCATAGCTGATGCGTATGGGGATATCCAGTGTCTCTCTGCCCCAAGTGCATGCCCAGAACATGCAATCCCTCAGTAAGATCATGACCCCAGGCCCAGCTTGTGACCACCTCCCTGTGTTCCTTCTGACATGGGCACTGCACCTGCTGGGTTTTATGCTGCTCTGCCAGCAGACAAGTTTCTGAAGCCATGATCCCTCCATGCATCCAGCCATCAGCACTCAGCTCCTACAAAGCATGATTTTTCCACTGCTGTGTCCTATAGGGTGCTTCCTCTGTTTCTCGTTTTCGTACAGTGCCATTTTTCTAATGCTGAGCTCCTTCAGATCACCATTTCTCAAGGACTGGGCTCCTGCAAGGTGTGATTTTTTTATTTTATTGTTGTTGTTGTTTTTTAGTACCCAGATCCGCAGAGGGCAACTCCATGCAGTGTGCAGCGGCCAGCAGTCAGCAGCCTTCCCTGGCATCTCCTCCGGTTAACTTTTAGCACTTTTTTTTTAAGATCTTATTTATTTATTTAAGAGAGAGAGAGAGAGAGAGAGCACATGCACAAGCATGGGGGCAGGGGGAGGGTAGAGAGAGAGGGAGGAGCAGGCTCCACAATGAGCAGGGAGCCAGATGTGGGGCTCAATCCCAGACCCTGGGATCATGACCTGAGTCAAAAGCAGACACTTAACCAACTGAGTCACCCAGGTTGACTTTTTAGCACATGAATTTTTAGCACATCTTTAGACATAGTATATTGCCATGAAAGCCTTCCACAGAAGCCTAGGCAGATTCCCTGCAAGTCTCACCAGTGACTGAATGATTTCTGCACCATTCAAAGAGCCCAGCTCTGCCCTCTCCAAAGAAATATGGTTCTCAGCCCAGGGTGGGTGAGTTGGGGGGTGTTAATTCTTCCCGAGTACTCTATCTCAGCCCCAGAGATAAGAGATGATGCTCATTATATCTGATATTCATTCATTTTATAATGTTTAGGGTTTGTTAACTTCTTATTAGCTAATTCCCATTTCTCCAAGTTCTGTTATAATTAATAATTCTTTGGGTTATTTTTAACAATTAAATTATTATTCATATTAAGCATCTTTATTTTTTAAAATATACCTTTTGCATTACATATTTTATTTTCTATGACTATTTAGATATCATTCTGATAAAATGGACATTACTAACCAGTATATATTTTACCAGTGAGTAGATAAATGCTTCACTTCTTGAGCTTTGGACTGTCAAACTCATCTTCATTCTGTGTTTACAGTGGATGACAACTCACCTGGTCATAGGAATGTTGGATGATATTTATTTCTTTTTATATATTGTAGAGGTTTCTCTGTTGTCATCTGTCATCTAAAGTTATTGAGAATTCTAAAGCCATCTTCCTATTTTCCTTTTTAAGTGACCCTCTGTTTCTTTTCCCGGGATGCTTGCAAGTTCCCTTCTTTAAACTTGAAAATCAATGAGTTTCCCAAAAAATTTCAATCTTTTATATCTTTATGAATGTTTTTTGGTCACTGAAATACAGTGAGTGTTTTGAATCCATTTATATTTTCTTTCATTATGAGAAATGTTCTTTTCATTTTTATTGTGATAAGAACACTTAACATGAAATCTACTCTTCCAACAGATTTTTAAAGTGTACAATATTGCTATCTATAGGCAAATGTTGGACAGCAGATCTCTAGAACTTACTCATCTTGCATAACTGAAATTTTATATCCATTGATTAGCAGCTCCCTATGTCGCTCTCCCTGACCCTACCCCATAACCACCATTCCACTCTTTGATTCTATGAATTTGACTATTTTAAGTTACCTTATATAAGTGGAACCATGCAGTATTTGTCTTTCTGTGACTAGGATTATTTCACTTAATACAATGTCATCAAGGTTCATCCATATTTTTGCAGCTGGAAGTAATTCCTTCTTTTTAAAGGCTAATATCTCACTATATTTCAAAATATGGTGTGTGTGTGTGTGTGTGTGTGTGTGTGTGTGTTTTTCATTCCTTCATCAGTCAATGAACAGTTATTTCCATATCTTGGCTATTATGAATAATGCTGCAATAAAAATGGAAATGCTAACATCTCTTCACGACTCTGATTTCAATTCGTTTAGATAAATACCCAGAAGTAGGATTGCTGATCAGCTGGTAGTTCTAGTTTCAATTTTTTGAGAAACCTCCATATTGCTTTTCATAGCAGCTGCACCATTTTGCATTCCTACCAAAGGAGTACAAGGGTTCCAATTTCTACACACTGAGCTTCTTTTGTTTGTTTTATAATAGCCATCCTAACAGATGTGAAATTATATCATATGGTTTTGGTTTGCATGTCCCTGATAATTAATGATGCCCAGCATCTTTTCATATACCTATTGGCCATTTGTATATCTTCATTGGAGAAATATCAATCCAAATTCTTAGCCCACTTTTCAAGACAAGTTATTAGTTCATTTTATTTGTTAGTTTTTACTGTTGAGATGTAGGATTCCCTTATACATTTTGGAAAATAACCTCTCAGACAGACTCATTATTATTACAGGACACAAAATCTACAAAAATCAGTTGCATTTCTATACACTAATAATAAACTATTTGAAAAGGAATTTAGGAAAACTATCCCATTTATAGTAGTATCAAAAATAATAAAATACTTAAGAATAAAATAAGGAAGTAAAAGATTTGTATGCTGAAAACTACAAAACATTGATGAGAGAAATTGAAGATGTAAACAACAGAAAGATACCCTGTGTTCAGAGATTAGAAGGATTAATAGCATTAAAATGTTCATGCTGGGGTACCTGGGTAGCTCAGTCATTAAGCTTCAGCCATGGGCTCAATCGTAATCCCAGGATCCTGAGATGGAGCCCCACATCAGGCTCCCTGCTTGGCGGAGAGCCTGCTTCTCCCTCTCCCTTTGCCTGCCACTCTGCCTGTTTGTGTTCTCTCTCTCTCTCTCTCTCTGTCAAATAAATAAATATTTTTTTAAATCAAAAATTAAAAAAAAAAAAAAATGTTCATGCTAACCCAAGGTGATCTACAGACTCAATGCATTATCCCTATCAAAATCCCAATGGTATTTTTTACAGAAATAAAAAAAAATTCAAAATTCATATGAAAGCACAAAAGACCCCAATAGCCAAAACAATTCTGAAAAAGAAAAACAAAGAAGGAGGCCTCATACTTGCTGATTTTAAAATATATTATAAGTCTACAGTAATCAAAAATAGCATGGTACTGGCAGAGATAGACAGAGAGACCAATGGATAATATAGAGAGCCTAGAAATAAATCCATGCACATACAGTCACTTATCTTCAACAAGAGTGCCAAGACTGCACGATGAGGAAAGGATAGTCTTCAACAAATGGTGTGTGGGGGGTGGGGAGTAGTTAGATATCTACATGCAAAAGCATGAAATTGGGCAGTTATCTTACACATTACCCAAAAATCAATGAAAATGGATTAAAGACGTAAGATTTGAAACTATAAAACTCCTAAAAAAAAATATAGGAAAAAGTTCCCTATCATTGGTCTTGGCAATAATTTCATGGCTGTGACATCAAAGTCCTGGCAACAAAGCAAGTGGAACTAAATCAAACTTAAATGCTTCTGTACAACAAAGGAAACAGTCCATCCAAAAGAAAAGGCAACCTATAGGACAGGAAAAAAAATATCTGCAAACCATATATCTGATAGGGGTTAATTTCCAAAATAATTCTTATATTCACTCTCCCTTTCAAATTACTGTGTGGTTTTTTTCTACTGAGAACTTGGCTGATACAAACTGAAATTTTTATATTATATATAAATTATTATAAAATTATGTTTCTATATTTTCTATATTTTATATATTTTTATATTTTATATATATATTTATATATTTTATATATTTGTGTAATAGGTTTATATCTTTAATTGTTTCAACATGTAATGTAGTTTTTCATGTTAATGTATGAGAATAAATAAACTTTCACAATTATTTTATAAGATGTATTAGCAAAATGTTTAAATTCATTGACCTATTGTTGTGCTCTGTAATTTAATAGACACTAGCCACATGTAACTATTTAATTCTAAATTTAACTACATTAAAATGAAATAAAATTCAAAATACAATTCCTCGGTCATACCAGCTACATTGTGAGTGTCAATTATGACACTTGTCATACCAGCCACATATGGCCAGTGCCACCATACTAAACAGCACAGATGTAGAACATTACTATCATTGCAGAAAGTTCTTTGGGACAGTATTGTTGAAGAGAGATTTGGGTTTGGCTTTCCTGCCTACAGTTAGCTTGACTTACCTCCCACATTTTAAGGGCTCACCTAGTGTCTGACTTGTCATCATGGGATCTTGCATATATCTTCCCTTACCAAGGGTCAACTTTTTCAGCTAAAAAGGTAATGTTATGAGTCTATGATCACAGATTCACTGTTCCTGTAATTATCACGTTATCCAAAAAAGCTGCCTCCTGTAACTTTAGAACGGCCTTGGAAATGGTCAACTAAAGTAATAGCTTGGAGATGATATCACACAGTGTTGGAATACTGTCATTAAATATACTATACATACGGGGCATCTGAGTGGCTCAGTCAGTTAAGCATCCAACTCTTGGTTTCTGCTCATGGGGTCATGGGATCAAGCCCCAAGTTAGGCTCCATGCTCAGTGGGGAGTCTTCTTAAGATTCTCACTTCCTCTCTCTCTGCCCCTCCACCCACTTGCACATCCTCTCTCTCTCGCTCAAATAAATATATAAATCTTCAAAAACTGTATGCTATACATACTTTAAACCAAGACAGAAGTGACTTGACTTTTGTCAAACCAAGACTGCTCACTACTACTTGGTTACCAGCTTTAGAAAGGGTACTAGGAAAGGACATACTAAGGTACCCACTAAGCAAAACTTAGGGCTGGTCATTTGGACCTTTTTATGCCAGTAGACCAACAGGTACAAAACCAGATTTACGACACTGACAAGGGAAAATAACCCTGATTACCATGAGGGAATAGTGCTATTGTTTCAGTGGTGACAGAATGAGTATTTCTGGAACTCAGGAGTTTGACTGGTTTTCTTGGTGCTTCTAAACCCTAATCGTGCAACTGTCTGGCACACAGCCTGACAAGGGCAAAGTAAGCTGGGTTCCAATCACTCAGTATGAAGGTCTAAGTCTGGGTTTCTTCAGAAGCAGACACAGATAAGGATTCTTATGAAAATTCATTTATACAGGAGATGTTCCTCAGAAAAACTAGTAAGAGGAGTAGGTGAAATGGGACTGGGAAGGGAAGAACCCAATTAATAGTATGATATCAAGCAAAGACCAATGGAAAGAGACTTGCCCTCCCACAGGAAGCAGTGTATGTGACACTTAACAAGGGTAAGAAAACTGCAGTAGCTACATCTTTGAACTTCAATCATTAGTCAAGAGTTGCCCCCATGTGGGTTTATATTCCCATGTACTTCTGAGTTTCCTTGTCTGTAAGCAAAGTGGGTTCCAGCAGCTACATCAGGTAGTCCTTTGCCAAAGTGATGAAAGTACTGACTGTAGGATGTGAAAGCACACTGAGATGCAGTGTATACAAAAAAAAAAAAAAAAAGGATCCAAGAGGACGTGGACAAGACATCTGCTATAGTCTGTCTGCGTTACCCCACTGGGCAAATGACAGAGATCAGCAGAAATGCTAGATGAGAATATGGGATAATCTAGAATGTTGATAGAGGAGGAAAATAATAAATATCAGTTGTAGACTTAGGACCAATGGCTGTAGCAGAGATAAAACTTGTATCTTAGATGCTCCATCTTTGTTTTGTTTTTTTGTTTTATGTTTTTTTAAGAACTTGTTACCAGGGGTGTCTGCGTGGTGCAGTTGGTTGAGCATCAGACTCTTGGCTTCCCCTCAGGTCATGATCTCAGTGTCATGGGATCCATCCCTACATCAGGCTCCACATTTGGCTCGGAGTCTACTTGGTACGCTCTCTGTCCCTTCCCCCACAAAATAAAAATAAATAATCTTTAAAAAAAAAAAAGAAAAGTACTTGTTACCAGCCACTACCTTGACATAAATGGAACCTAAACATATAAGTCACAGACTGCAGCAAATACTGTCAGTACCCTCACCCATCCCTTGTCTTTCTACTTAGTGTTATCTGGAAAATTTTTAAGTGCAAGGATCTGCAACCGTGGTCTGAAGTCTTATTCTAGATCCTTACAGAGCAGTTCTCAGGTATAGCAGGCTGGAAGTGCCAGGAAATTAACACCATTCCTCTTTATCTCTTGCTAAAAAGAAGCATTCTTCAACCAACATTGGTGCATAAATATCATTTCTTTCTTACCACACTGGTGAGAAAATTCTGAGGCATGCATTTTTTATAAGTTCTCAGAGTTTCCCTGTGAGATTAAGATTCAATTCTCCATCATGACAGCTGCTTTAGTAGTATATTTTCTTTGTAGAGACTTTCCTTCCTTTTCTCACTTTCCTATCCACCTTCACCCCAATCCCCGCCCTGGCTCCATGATGTTTCCTATCCCCTCCAGATAAACTACTTTCACTCAATACTTATATCAGGGTCTGCTTCATGAGAAATCCAAACTGTATTAACCAGTTATATGATTCTTGGGCCCTTCAGGCAAAAGTCTCTGACCTAGATCAAATATATAAAAGCATGGAAACTCAAGAGAACTATGTGGGAATAATTTTTGAAGAAAGGTACTGGAGTGTTATGAATCTCAGCTCCTGAAAAGAAGGGGAGGAAAATGTTGCTTCCTTCTGGCAAAGATAAATAAAGCTAGATACTAGTTAAAGTGGTAAGGATGGATTTTAATCAGTAACAACTACTGCAATAGGAAAGAGTTCAGCATGAACTGAACTCAACTTCGATTTATACAGAAGTCACTGAGTGTTTTTCGGGGAGGATGAAGGACTAGGGAGAAGGTAGAGCAAAAAGTCCGTAGAGCAAGAAAAACAAAAAATTACAAAAAGCAGTAAGGGGAGGTTTGTCTCATGTGAAATCCATCTAGATTTGCTAACTACAGTTTATGGAAGTTAGGTTCCTGCCTGCCCACAGAGTCTGAGAGACGGGAGTCATATCTGCAGGTGTTGTCTTAACAAACAAAATTATTTTGCCAGCTTTGAATTTCCTCAAGCAGGCACTTTAAGGATGAGTTGGGTCATCCTAAGGATGTAACCTTGAGCTGTTAGAAACTATACTAGTTTTTATTCAAGTCTTCATAGGCTAAGAGTGAGTCCTACTCAAGAAGAGATCCTGGAGAGCCTGGCCAGAATTTAGTCAAGGAGAGATTTTTGTCACCTCTTCCCCTAACATATATTATGAGAGGCTACAAGGATAGAATGTTGGTGTGTTCTTGGTAGTTTTGAAGCACAGAGAACTGAACCACCTGAGAAATCTTAACCGAGAAGAGACCAGCTAGCCAGTTACTTCCTCGGAAAAGAGGTAGCCAACATTTTCAAAGCACAACATACTTCAAGCACTTCCCAAGAACCAGATGTGTACCATGTAGTGCAGAAATGAGAGAAGCTTCTTTCCAATAAAACTGCCGGCACAGAAGGGCAAATGGTCTCCACCAGGGACTGTCTGCTTAGAGTCACTGCTCTGAAAGCAGGAGCCAAGGAGGGAGCAAAAAGTCAGAGAAACAATATATATAGAAGAGATATCGCAGGATTTTTAGTCATAAAGTCCCCCAGAAGAGTCTCCAAAGAATCCATGAAAGATAAGTTAAGATCTAGGATCTAGAGAGAATGATGGTAGTTTACAACTTATCCTAGTAAAATAAGGACATTCTTCCTCCCTTTCTTTTGCCTCCTCCATTTCAAACCCAGAAGACTAGAAAGAGCAGTTTGCAAATGGGAGCGTTGCCTAGCAATAAAAAGGAAAGAAACCCACCTTATATTTTTTCTATGAGGGCAAAAAGTCTACAGGACTTACCTTTGACATGAGCTGGCCATGCTATATTTTAAATCAAAACTGGGTTGTTGTTTTTTTTAAAGATTTCATTTTATTTATTTGACAGACAGAGATCACAAGTAGGCAGAGAGGCAGGCAGAGAGAGAGAGAGAGGAGGAGGAAGCAGGCTCCCTGCTGAGCAGAGAGCTCGAAGCAGGGCCCCGGGATCATGACCTGAGCCGAAGGCAGAGGCTTTAACCCACCAAGCCACCCAGGTGCCCCTGAAACTGGGTTTTATAATGTAAAGAAATCACTGTCCTTTCTATTGCCTAAAAAAACAAGGAGACATAGAACATGTTATGGGTTGAATTGTGTGCCCAAAAGTTATGTTGAAGTCCTATGCCCTGGTACCTGTGAATGTAATTTTATTTGGAAATAGGATTTTTGCAGATATGTTCAAGTTATAAAGAGGTCACTAGGATGGGCCCTAATCCAATAAGTCTAGGGTCCTTTCCTGATAAGAAGAGGAAATCCCATGTGAGGACAGAGACATAGGATCAATGATCATGTGATAACCGAGGCAGAGACTGGAGTGATGCATCTACAAGCCAGTGAATAACAAGGATTGTCAGCAAATCACTAGAAGCTAGAAAGAGTTAAGGCAGGATCCCCCTACAGGATCCAGAGGGCGCGTGGTCCTGCCAAGATTCTGCTTTTGGACTTCTGGCCTCCAGAACTGTAAGACAATAAATTTCTATTATTTGAAGCCACCCGGTTTATGGAGCTTTGTATGGCAGCCCTGGGAATTAATATAGCACCTGCCAGAGTTTCAAACCATAGAAGAAAAACTTCCCTCCCTAATAAATGTTAAATAGACAACGGGAACAATCTGAAAGTGAAATTAAGAAAATAATTCCACTTACAATAGAATCAAAAAAAGTCAAATATTAGGAATAAATTCACAAAAGCACTACAAAACCAGTATAATAAAAACTATAAAACATTGTTGAAAGAATTAAAAGATCCAAATAAATGGAAAGAAACTCCATGTCGAATCACTAGAAGACTTAATATTCTTAACATTGTAATATTCCCCAACTTGTTCTACACATCCAGTGAATCCCTATCAAAACCCCAGCTGGCTTTTTTTGCAAAAATTAAAAAACTTAATGTAATCCCTATCAACATACCATCAGCTTTTTTCACAGAAATGGAACAAATAATCCTATAATTTGTATGGAACCAGAAAAGATCCTGCCTAGCAAGAGGAAAAAGAAAACCAAAACTGGTAACATCACAATTCCGGACTTCAAGCTCCATTACAAAGCTGTAATCATCAAGACAGTATGGCACTAGCACAAAAACAGACACAAAGATCAACAGAACAGAACAGACAGGCAAGAAATGGACCCTCAACTCTATGGTCAACTAATCTTCGACAAAGCAGGAAAGAATGTCCAAAGGAAAAAAGACAGTCTCTTCAACAAATGGTGTTGGGGAAATTAGACAGCCACATGCAGAAGAACAAAACTGGACCATTTCCTTACACCACACATGAAAATAGACTCAGAATGGATGAAAGAACTCAGTGTGAGAAAGGAATCCATCAAAATCCTTGAGGAGAACACAGGCAGCAACCTCTTCTACCTAAGCTGCAGCAACTTCTTCTCAGAATCATCGCCAAAGGCAAGGGAAGCAAGGGCAATAATGAACTATTGGGACTTCATCAAGATCAAAAGCTTTTGCACAGCAAAGGAAACAGTCAACAAAAGCAAAAGACAACTGACAGAATGGGAGAAGATATTTGCAAACGACATATCAGATAAAGGGCTAGTATCCAAAATCTATGAAGAACTTATCAAACTCAACACCCAAAGAACAAATAATCCAATCAAGAAATGGGCAGAGGACATGAACAGACATTTCTGCAAAGAAGACATCCAAATGGCCAACAGACACTTGCTCAACATCACTCAGCATCAGGGAAATACAAATCAAAGCCACAATGAGATACCACTTCACACCAGTCAGAATGGCTAAAATTAACAA
Source organism: Mellivora capensis (assembly GCA_004024625.1). Lineage (NCBI taxonomy): Eukaryota > Metazoa > Chordata > Mammalia > Carnivora > Mustelidae > Mellivora > Mellivora capensis. Next base: position 89,048 of record PISX010003860.1, read on the forward strand.
GTCAGGAAATGACAGGTATTGGCAAGGATGCAGAGAAAGGGGACCCCTCCTACACTGTTGGTGGGAATGCGAGCTGGTCCAACCACTCTGGAAAATAGTATGGAGGTTCCTCAAAAAGTTGAAAATAGAGTTACCTTATGACCCAGCAATTGCACTACTAGGTATTTACCCCAAAGATACAAATGTAGTGATCAAAAGGGGCACGTGTATCCCAATATTTATAGCAGCAATGTCCACAATAGCCAAACTATAGAAAGAGCTTAGACGTCCATTAACAGATGGCTGGATAGAGAAGATGTGGTATATATACAATGGAATTTAATGCAGCAATAAAAAAAAAAAAGAAATCTTGGCATTTGCAATGACATAGATGGAACTAGAGGATATTATGCTAAGCAAAATAAGTCAAAGAAAAATAATTATCATATGATCTCACTGATGTGAGGAATTTGAGAAACAAGACAGAGGATCACAGGGGAAGGGAGAAAAAAATCAAACAAGAGGAAACCAGAGAGGAAGACAAACTGTAAGAGACTCTTAATCTCAGGAAACAAACTGAGGGTTGCTGGAGTAGAGCAGGGTGGGAGGGATAGGGTTTCTGGGTGATGGATATTGGGGAGGGTACGTGCTATGGTGAGGGCTGTGAATTATGTAAGACTGATGAATCACAGACCTGTACTCCTGAAACAAATAATACGTTATATGTTTTTTTTGAAATTAAAAAAAAAAGAAATTGAAAAACTTATCCTAAAATTCAAATGGAAATGCAAGGGACAGAAATAGTAAAAATAATCTTGAAAAAGAATAAAGTTGGAGGATTCACACTTTCTGATTTCCGAAGTTACCACAAAGTTACAAAAGTCAAGACAGGGTGATAATGGCAGTAGGATAGACATATAGATCAATGAAATGGACTTTTTATGTTATGTTACTTTATGAAAGTCCAGAAACTTCCATTTATAGTTAAGTGACTTTAGACAAGGGTACCAATTCAATTAAATGGAGAAAGAACAGTCTTTTCAGCAAGCTGGGCTGGGACAACTAGAAATCCATGTAGAAGAAAGAATGCAGCTATATTCCCAACCTCTCACTATTCAGTAAAGTTCACTATTGCATTATGTAGAACATCCCAACAGTGGGATTGGAAAGCATCTCAAAATGTAGGCAGAAGAAGGCTTTTCTTTTACAGGGAGGAGTAAACAAGGCTAGAACAAACTGCATGTGGGGAAGTGGGATGACCATGGGGTTGGGGGATTAAACAGTAGACCTTCAATCAGAGAACGTTTTACCCTGAGGTTGAAATATTCTTAGTTAGGAGGCATCTGTGAGGAAGACTGGCTCAGGCTGAGCATGTGGCAAAGTTCAGGGGCCCGAGAGAAGAGAAACTTACCAAACTTCAGTTATCAAGCATTTTGATTTGATTGATCAGTGGCGATAAAACAGTTCATTTAATCATTTCCGAAGCAAAGAATGGAAATTTGGAGGGTCTATATCTGACCTTGTCATAGGTCATTAAGTGGGCATTCATAAGACTTATCTAAATCATACGGAAATAAATTGTAGTGAACCATTTCCCACAATACAAAAAAAGGATAGGGGTGTATTCCTTTATGTTGTTGCTGTTTTTAGCAAGGGTTCAGGTAAAATTCAATACAGTCATTATTTATAAACAAAGATTACTGCTTTCAGCAGCGCAGCAAAAGTGAAAGGGATAAAGAAAGAATTTTATAGCATTCTGAGACCCAGAATCCCAATAGTAGGGTCTTGTAAACAGGGGTAAAGAATGAACAAATCCTGAGATTAGAATGACTGGAAAATGCAGTCATGTGCTATCTGTAACTCTTAAACAACCTAGAGAACCCCAAAATTGCTAAGAGGAAACAATCCAGTTTCAGTATTTTAGACCAAGAGTAGAGAAATGCCCATGAATCATTTGCATATTAAACAGAGGAGAGGCTATCAACCTGATCTTTAGAATTGTATCTAGGAGGTAAGGCCGCTATTATTACTTGGAGGCCAAAGAACATGTCATCAACCATGCCAGGCCCATTCATTAATGCTGACCCTAGGTATCTCCCACCCCTAGGATGAGTAATAAGGAAGAAAATAAGGAATATAAAAAATACTATAGCATAAGAGCAAGGAACAATGTCCTAAATATAGACAAAAATGAAGATCATGTCTACAAAAATAACTTTCTTCAAGAAAAGTATGGAAAAAAATTTTTTTAAAGAACAAAAATCTGTTTGATATTCTTGACATTTTTTTCTTGACATTTTTAAAAAGCAAGATAAAATTCAATAAACTTATCCTTAAGGATAACATAAGAAAAAAAATCAGAGATAAAAGTAGAATTTCATGAAAAAGAAAAAAGGGGAATTTAAAATTCAATGACAATTTGAATGTTCATTGAAGGCTGTGAAAATATAAACAGTCTAAAATTGAATTGCTAATGAGAAAGACAAAAACACAAAACTCAGAATGCAGAGAGAAAAGACAAGAACAAACATAAGTAAGAAATTATTTTAAGCTAGGAATTACAGATGTCTGAATGGAAGAATAATACTTAGATACTTAACAGAATTAAATTTTTCTAACTTAAAAAAAATCAGGGGCACCTGGGTGGCTTGGTTGGTTAAGTGGCTGTCTTTGGCTCAGATCACCATCCCAGGGTTCTGGGATTGAGGCCCCCCCACCACCACCAATCTGGGCTCACCGCTCAGCAGGAAACCTGCTTCTTCTCTCTCTGCCTTCTTCTCCTGCTTGTGCTCGCTCTCTCGCTCTCTCTCTCTCTAAAATAAATGAATAAAATCTTGAAAGGAAAAAGAGAAGAGAAGAGAAGAGAAGAGAAGAGAAGAGAAGAGAAGAGAAGAGAAGAGAAAAAAAAGAAAAGAGAGAAAGAAAAGAAAATCAGATTCTTCAAACCAAAAAGTGTCACTGGATTCTTGGAAATTTTAGTGGTACAGGTAAAACCTGGATCTAACCTAGCAATTTTTTTTTGAACATTAATTTGGTTTTAATCCTGAAATCATCAAAGCAGAGGAAACTAAAAAAAATTATGAGAGAAAAAGAGAAAGAAGAAATAAAATGAAGAATGAGAAAAAGGATAAATGATACAAATGAGAGTGGATTTTGTTACAGATTTGTTGTTCATATTTTACAAGTATATAATGTACAGTAACATGATAACAAATTTGAAAATAATATAACAGACATTTTCGTAGGAAATACTAAATACAAACTGAAATACATATCTTAAAAGGTCACCTCCAAATAAAGTATAGATAGTAATTTAAACAAGCTCTTTTAAATCTGAGTAGCAGAAAGTTTTTTAAAAAAATGTAATAATATCTGGAAGCTAGAAAATTAAGGAAAACTGCTCTATCCACTTGATGCCTGAAGTTAATATCACATACATATTCACATGTACCAGTAACAGATGAATTTCATCATAAACACAGTTAGTATTTAGGTATGCTTCTTTTCATTGCAGATTTTTCCCAGAAGTCCTGAAACCATAAGGCAGAAAATAAAAATGATTGATGTACCCTTAGCAAAGAGGAGAGAATTATCAGAAGTAAAGGGGAAAGTTTGGTATATGCCTGTTCATTGCATTATTATGTAACAAGAATAATAAAAATTGGAACCAACCTAAATATCAAACGATTAACAAATATACTCTTTTTTTTTTATTTTTTTGACAAGAGTACTACTTTAAATCTTCATTTGTAATGTGATTATTATGGAACGTTTTACATGTTTTCTTTTTATGTTTATCAACATTAAAAAATCGAATTTCTGGAAGTTTATTATAGGAAGTGAAACACAGTAGTTAAGAGGTTTATCTATAGCTCACACAGACTATATGTAGACTAATCTACAGGTTCACTGGATGGGCTGTGGACGAACCTATTCCCTGTTAAGATACAAGTACTAGATCATGAGCTTTAACTTTTTGATTTCTTCCAACCTCTGTTTGCTAAATTATTTTGCGATATTTAATACTAGTTCGAAGTACAATAACCCAGTCTTGATGAATTGCATGTAATAAGAGCTCTGGGGATGAAAATATGTAACTAATAACCTGCAAATTGATCTATGACTTTATGATGCTTGTGCAGATATTTTCCCATAGCCACACACAGGACAGTTTGACCCAAAGCAATGAGGCTGCTGCTATTACTTTGCCAAGTTTTCCATCCCTCTGACTGCCCAGAGCTCCCACTATAATATCTTTCATACATGTACCTTAAGTTCAAACTTAAGTTATTTATGTGTCATTCAAATACATCTCTTTCAACTAAACTTATCCAGCTCTGAAAAGAACAGTAATCTATTAATTAGTACAAGGTGAGATGCAATGTTTGCTGTGTTAACTATGTCACGGCACCAGCATTTTAAACAATGATGAGTTCATATGCTCATAGAATAGATTCCAACAGGTAAAACTGTAGCCAATATGTTTGAAGATGTGTGGCCATTTCCAAATTCTGGCGCGCGCACACACATTATTTTAGTATAATAGGTGCTGTAAGTAATAGGTAGGGGATAGTGGCATGCTGGCCAAACCCCCTTTGCTGGGGCAGCACACTCCCCTCTAGCCACCGAAAGTGCTAGCTAGCTCCTGAGGGCTCACAGCAGCAGTTCCCTCAGTGAACTGGCCTTAGCTGATGGGAGCTTTGGAAAGTTAGGTCCCCACCTCACCAACCAGCCTCACACAAACCCACAGCAATGAATAATGATAAGCCACCTTCCTCGCCCTGAGGGAAGACTTTGTGTTACAGTTTATGCTCCTGAACCGCCAGCTCATGGGCTAGGCCAGCTCTGAGCTATACCTGAGACCATATCCTTACTGAGTGCTCTCCCCTCTATTCTACTTCACTCACCACCTTAGAGGGTTTTGCTGAACACCACTCCTACAATAAAACACAGGTACTTCAGCATAGGGAATATAGTCAGTGGTATGGTGGTAGCATTGTATGGTGACAGATGGTAGCTAGAGTTGTGGTGAGCACAGCGTAACAAATAGATTTGTTGAATCACTATACTGTACACCTGAAGCTAATGTAACACTGTGAGTAAACTATATTTTAGTTTAAAAAAATGGGTACCCAAATCTTCATCTCAAGCTCTGCTTCTAGGAAATCTAACCCAAACCTGTATACTGTCTTTGTTCTGGGATAACTTGACATTTAACTTCATTAATTCGTTAATGAACTCATCTGATAAAAACATCACCACAGGAGCACCTGGGTGGCTCAGTGGGTTGGGCCTCTGCCTTGGGCTCCGGTCATCTCAGGGTCCTGGGATCAAGTCCCATATCAGGCTCTCTGCTCCGCAGGGAGCCTGCTTCCTCCTCTCTCCCTGCCTGCCTCTCTGCCTACTTGTGATCTTTATCTCTGTCAAATAAATAAAATCTTCAAGAAAAAAAAAAATCACCACAAAAAAAATAAAAAAAAATAAATCACCACCATTTATCAATGAAAATAAGAAAAAAATGAAAGCAAACTATAGGAAGGGATGGGAGATGTGTGCCTCAGTTTTGTGACTGTTGGTTTTTTTCTTTAAATAAGTGTATCTATTCCTAAGTGATGTAGATGATGCTTCGGGCTAACCCTCAGCTCAGTATTATTCAGAACCTTCATCGTTTTGTGGGGTTTGGGTTTTTTTTTTCATGAATCACCTCCATCCAAATGCCTTTCTAATTATCAAGCTGAACGTATACATATTTTTTTACAATATTTGTAGTTCTATGCTTTTGCTGGATCACTTCTCTAAATCTGTTGGTAAATTTCATGTTTTTATACATTTAAAAGACTGCACAGATCCACTACATATTCTTATTGAAATGTAATCTTTGCTTAGAAAACATCAGTGAAAACAGAGCGACGATGTGTATTCATAATGAACTGGGGAGAAAAAAAAATCAAGCATTTATATTTAGACTAGAAATGCATGTGCAAGCTTCATTATTTTCAGAGATATTTTCCTCTGTTTTCAGCTTCTTTGTTAATGAGCAAATAAAGCATCCTGTCCCCTAAAACATAAAGGTAAGGGATCTGAAAGCAAGACGTGCCGCGTGAGCACTTTTCCTCGCAAAGCCAGAGTCGAATCTACAGAGAAGAAAGGGGGCTTGTAATGAGACATAAGTAGTTGTGAGGAAAGACATCACAGGCAGTTTCCTGACAGGAAGACTGAGATTTAATCACCCGAAGCTGCTTTTGCAGCCGAGGCGGGTTAGCTTCACCGTGAGGGAGCAGGATGCCTGTCAAGTCTGCGGTAAAGCAAACGGAATTGCTGCCAACACGCTGCCTACGGACAACAGATGATCCTCAGACGCCATTTATTTTACTTCTGCACATTTTGATCTCGTGTTGTGTTATCTATAGAAAATACCGAGCCGGTATATCACTACAAAGGGACACTGAGGGAGAAAAGATTGTTATTAAACCTATGAAAAGGGGGAGAAGAAAAGCTGCTTTGGAGTTTAAACTACTCCACAGAATCCTACTGCTTAGCAGATCAGAGACTCATTTGAATCATAACTTCAAAAGCTATTATGTTGTCGGGGCACATAATTAAAATTTCTGATTTGGAAAGAGGGGTGGGATAATGAGCCTACACATCTTGTGTATTATATAGTTCCATATGTAGGGGGGTCCCTTAAGCCAGCCAAGCCACTCATACTACTTATGTGACCTTGGGTAACTCCACCTTTGAGAGAGCCTGTGGAGAGTGGAATTAAAACAGGTACCTCATAGCATAATAGAGGAGCAAATAAGATAGTACACGTGAAGACCCTAAACAGATTAGCCCCCTTCCATTCCATGGAGCAAGAGTAAATTCCCAGGTCATCAGATCTTATACTCTGTATTGCCTTCTAGGTCACTGTTATCATCATAATTGTTCAATAAACATTTGTTATTAAAATAATGTGTGAAAAAAAATAATGACCATATGTCCTTAATGCTCACCCCTACTGAGAGAATTTGAGGCTACACAGATAAGTGGAAGAGGACGAGAAACACTATCACAGTATTGGGAAAAGGGCTAATTAATTATAGAATTTTCATTAATTTCAGAAGTCATTTGTCTTGATATTTTACTGTGCCTACAGGAATAGAATTACATGAAATTTGAGGCATTCAAATATTTGTTACAGAAGTTACTTCCTCAGCCCTTGTGAAATGATAAAAATAAAATCATGAACATAATAGCTACTAAGTACTGAGCTGACACTGTGTTCTCTCTAGAAGTACCTACGGGTTGAATTGTGCCCCGACCCTGCCTAAAAGTTGTTTACCTGGAATCTCTAATTGTGACTTACTTGAAAAAGGGGTCTTTGCTGATATAATTAAGGACTTTGCAGTAAGATCATCCTGGATTAAGGAAGGGTTAAATACAATGACAGGTGTCCTTATATGAGAAAAGGCAGAGGGTGATCAGACAGAGACACACAAAGAAGGCCCTAGGAAGACAGAGACGGAGACTGAAATGACGCAGCCACCAGAAACTAGAACAGACAAGGAGGGATCCTCTCCTAGAGTCTCCAGAGGGAGTGTGGCCCTTCCAGCACACCTTGATTTTGGAAATCTGTCTTCCAGAACTGTGAGAGAATAAATTTTCCTTTTTTTTTTTTTTTAATTAAGAGCTTTTTTTTTTTTTTAAGATTTTATTTATTTATCTGACAGACAGAGACCACAAGTAGGCAGAGAGGCAGGCAGAGAGAGGGAGGAAGCAGCCCCCCCGCCCCCAGCAGAGAGTCTGATGCAGGGCTCAATCCCAGGACCCCGGGATCATGACCCGAGCCAAAGGCAGAGGCTTAACCCACTGAGCCACCCAGGCGCCCCTAAATTTTCCTTTTTTTTAAGCCACCCCATTTATGGTAATTTGTCAACAAGCCTAGGATACTAATACAGTATTTTAGTATTCTCATAACAATTATAAATAGCTGTATTGTCCCATTTTTTATATGAAGAGATTCAGAAAGGAAAGTAACTGATACAAGGTCACGGAGCTAGCAAGTGACTCAGCCAGAATTTGCACTGTCCAGTTTTAAGGCCTTTTTAAGTCAATTTGAAACCTCTTTTTTGAAAGCTCCCTTCCACTGGGTGTTATACACAACTAATGAATCATTGAACACTACATCAAAAACTAATGATGTACTTATATGGTGGCTAACTGAACATAATCAAAAATAAATAAATAACATAATGAATGAAACCATTAAAAAAAAAAAAAGTTCCCTTCCTTCTAACTCCATAGCAGGAACGACCTCTCTTTGGCTTTTTTCTTACCACTTGCTTACCATTTGTTGGCAAAACTGTTTATGCTAAGCATGCATTAGGGCCTCAGATTGTTAGCTGACATTGATGTCAAGAAGTTCCTGAAGTGGGTTGATGAGGAAAGAAACATTGAGTATCTGCTTAGCTAATGAGCAAACTCCAAAAGGTCATTCCTAAAGTTGGCATGGCATCTCCGAGTCTGAGGAGATGTTGCTGTCTCTCTCTATTGTTAGTGCCGAAACTTATTAGCAGCGTTAAACCTTCTACTTCTTATTTACTCAGAGCTTCAAAGCCTCTGGGTTCCTAGATTATGGTTCCCAAAGATATAGGGGTTGCCAGATCACCTTCGAGACAACTCTGATTGGCCCCACTAGGAACAAGCTGCTGTGTAAAAATAGCGACTGCCAGGGGATTTTCCCAAGACAAAAATCAGACCTGCCAATCACCTCCAGCCCTGGGCATCCATGTCCACTTCCACGAGGTCAACTGTCACAGACTATCTACAAAGATGAGTCTGAAAATGTCTTCCTCATCCTGTCCTTGATATTATATTCTCTTCCTCTTTCTTCAGATCTATTTTTAACAGCTTCATGAGGTATAATTTACATATAATAAAATTAACCCATTTTAAGGCTATATTTCATACATATTGGCAATGTCTACAGTCAGGTAACCACCACTACAGCCAAAATATAGGACATTTTCCTCACTACAAAAGTTTCCTCATGACCTTCTGAGGTCAATCCCTCCTCCCCATGTCCAACCTCAGACATTCATCATCTGTTTCTCGCCCCTATATGTCTACCTTTCTTAGAACTTCATTTAAATGGAATAATAGGGTATATAGTTTTGTTTGTTTGTTTCTGATTTCTTTCACTAAGACAGTGTTTTTCAAATTCATTCAAACTGCAAAATGATTTTGCTTTGCTCAGTAGTTCATTCCTATTTGTGGCTAAATTTCCATTGTATGAATATACTAAAATTTGTTTATCCATTTGCCAGCTGATGAACATTTGGACTGGTTTTCAGTTGAGGGAATTATGAATAATCCTATCTCATATCTAATTTTATCTCTTTGTCTTACTTTTGCTCTTTTACCTTTCCTTCTCTAGCTTCAAGAATATCTTTTTCTTTCTGAACCCAAACAGCACTAACAAAAGATTGAGAGGTCTGTGGCAGTGGTTCTAAAAGTGGTTGTCACGCAGGAGATTTGTGATAATACCTGGAAACATTTTGGATTGTCACAACTTGAAGGTGGGGCTGCTATTGGCATCCATGTAGCATAGAACCCAGAGATACTGTTCTACATCTTATAAGGTACAGGATAGCACCCCATGACAAAGGAAATATCCAAGCCAAGTGTCAATAGTGTGAAGACTGAGAAACCAAGGCCTGTGTCTATCTATCTGTCTATCTACCTTTATATGAATGATCTTATAAAGAAGGACTTTCCATGAAACCTATTACTTGGTAGAAACTTAAATAAAAATGTCTTTTTAAAAAATTATTATTATTTATTTTGAGAGACTGCACAGGCAAGTGTATATGTGTGTTCGGTGGAGGGTGGGGAGTTGGTGCAGAGGGAGAAAGAGAATCATAAGCAGGCTCCACCCCAATGCAGAGCCCAACTCGGGGTTTGATCTCACAACCCTGAGATCATGACCTGAGCCGAAATCAATAGTTGGATGTCTAAAGGACTGAGTCACTCAGGCGTCCCTGTCTTGCATCCTTCTAAGGAAAAACCCTGGAATTCAAGGAGTAAATTTTCATTTCTACATAAAGACTTTAGAACAGGAAGTGAATCTATTTCCAGTAACAATACACAAAACGAAACCTGAATCACTGGACAGATTAGTTTTTCTGTTCTGGAAACCAAACCCAAAATCACTTAGCCCCCAGGTGGAATCCTTGGTTAATTAAAAGATAAATGAATATCTGATCAGATAACAGCTTGTAAGTCAAAGGGCAAGTGTGTTTAGGACTTGGAAGGGGGAAAATGGCTATTTTGTCAAAGATTCCACCAACTATAAAGGATAACAGTATTACACTGTTTTCTTCCCTTCTCCAGAGTCCACTCAAATGTTCTTAAATCCTTCTCTACCAGATGCTTCTAGCTTCTAGCTTTAGTATCTCACCAGTTTGCAGCCCCAACAGAATGAAGACAAGTAAAATGAAATAATCCTCAGCTTAAAGAAGTGACCACTTAAAACAATGACTGAATCATACTTTAGGATAAGCCTATTTTGGTAACAAGTTCTGGGCGTATGAAGTCTTATTTGAATCTGGCGCAAAACATTTGATTTACTCAGAAGTGTCATTAATCTTCAAACTTTTTATGTTATTTCTGCAAAGAGCATGAATTTGAAGCCAAACAGATTTGAATTTTATTCAAAACACCAGTACTTACTTGGATGTTATAAATACAAGGCCAAATCTTTCAACCTCTTTCATCTTTATCTATAAAATGGAGAAAACAACAGCTAATTTAAAATTTGGGTAAGGTTTAAATAATATATTTTATATACAGAGCCTGGCACATAGTGTGCCTCTCAGAAATGTTGATTTCCTTGTTGCTTTCAACTGTCAGTTTCAAACTAAATGCTTTAAAAAAGAAAAACTAACATTCTCTTCAAAGAAAAATAAATATTAAGATTTATTTAATATTTAAATGTAATGTATGCAACATGCATGATGCGGTATATTTCTTACCTAATACTCATGAAATATAAGAGGTAGACTGATAAATAGTAAAAGGGAAATTCTCATGAGGCATGTTGATAGAACTAAATAATTTGTGGAAGAAAAATAAATCACAAGATCAAACCACCTTAACCTAACTGAAGTTATGCATATTTTTGAAAATAACTAGTTTGTGACAGTAAACTAAGTTATCAGTCCCTTATTACTGAATGTGTTCATAATTCATAATGTATACTTCACCCAAAATTACACACACACACACAAATTAGATTAATCAAGGTGTTTGAAAGGCAGATATACCATCTTTTTTTTTTTACGAATTAGTCTCTTGTCTCTCCATATAAATATATAAAATTTTAGATTTATACCTCTCTTCTAAGTTGTAGGACTATTTGAGACACATTTTACTCCTAACCCTGTATCTGTTTGCTAACTTTACACATTAAAAAAAGAAGAAAAAACAGAGAGGGAAGGAGGAAGGGAGGTTGGTAAAGAAAATGAAAAAAAAAAAAAAAAGAGAGAGAGAGAGAAATGTATTCCCTTCGCACTGAGTAGCAGTAGCAGGAAGACAGCCTAAGGTGTGGGGAAAACACTTTGCATCCTGTCTTCTGAGTCCCTGATTCTCCCTGATCTTTGGGCTTATGCTAACACTCCTGATACTAATCTATTCACTGATGTTTAGAGATCCGGTTCCTCTCTCTAGGAAGAAGAAAATGGAAACAGATGTCTTTCTTCACGCAGGGATTCCCAAGAGAATTACATTACTAATGAGGAGAGGAAGAGCTGGAAGAAGAAGAAAAAAAAAAGGCTGTGCCCAGAGGCAAAACTGTGCAGTTGGACTTTTATTTGATGATCTCCTAGAAACCAAATGCTCTCTTGGAACAATATAGAAGGACATTCTTCTGTGGAGAATAGCTTTTCCAAATGTTTCCCAAGCAGCTGATACTAGATGTATTTTTGGTGAGTCTAGTTTAAAGACCACTATTGCCTCTTGATTGGAAGAGGACATTGGCTGTCATTTCAGGTCATCTTAACATGACCTCCTGGGACCCAACTCAAGGATTTTCTTCTCCTCCTTTTAAAGAGTTATGAGATGGTTTCATGTGAAATTGAACTGAGTATTAAGAAAAAAAAAAGATAAGAAAAGAAAAGTAGTGAGAATGCTTGAAAAAATAGAGAAATGGGCAACTAAAGAATGCAGATGTATACCCATGTGCAATTACTTACATTTATAATATTGAAAATGACATCAATGTGATTGACATTAATACGAATCTAATCCTGTTACTCTTTCTTCAATTATTCCCATAATAAGCTTTGTACTCTGGCATAAAGGATCATTTCATTGCATGTCTCTGACATCCTTCTAACTGCATCTTTCACCCCTTCTACCCTACGTGCTCAAGTAATTTAAAATCACCTGTCATTCCCTGACAAGTCTCTTAGGCATTTGCAGGTACTTCTGCCTGGGATGCCAACAAATCTTCTTAAAAAAAAAAAAAAACCCACAAAGATTTATTTTATTTGAGAGAGAGAGAGAGAGAGATGGAGTGTGTGTGTGTGTGTATGTGTGTGTAGGGAGGGACAAAGGAAGAGGGAGAGAAATCTCAATCAGACTCCCCACCTGGGCAGAGCCCAAAGGGGCTCCATCCCATGACCCTGAGATCAAGACCTGAACCAAAATCGGGTCTGACCCTGCCCACCTGATTTAAGCTCCTATTACTCTGTACAAGTTTGTTGCTGTGCAAATAACCCCAACATACATATAAAAATATTGTAACTGTCAAGGCGATTAACTCCTGACTGGATCACAAACACCACTGTGAGTATAGAAACTGTCTTTTCATCATCGTGAGCATGTATTAAATGTCTGTTGTCTAAAAACATGAATGAATAAATGACCAAATGAATGAATGAATGAATATACTGTGACTAGAAACGGAGAGACATTCTCATGAGTCCTGAAGCAACAAAAAGTCAAAGTAAGAACATGATCCACATTGGTTTTTAATCAGAATTACATAAATATAAAGTCAATGTCCCTAGTCCTAAATCATATTAATGCAGATGGGAGTCATTTTAACAATTATACAATTAAACAAGTGACAATCACACAAATCATCTGTCTTGTCCTGTGTACCTGAAGTCTTTAGACTTCTTGAAACAGAGGCCTCCACAGGTGAAAGGCAGGCCACCTGGCCTTGCAAACTTTCCTCTAAGGCACAGTACCTTGTAACATTTCCCCTGCCTTCCTCCCTTGCCCTGGGTTCTCATCGGCAGTAACTTGTGCTCTCCCACCTGATGGAAAGTGCCTCAATGCTGCAATTCCAAATAGTGCCCCCTGTAAGAAGTCGACAACGATACTGTCTTCCAAGAGCCCCTAAAACACCAATTCCCAAGAATCAGAACAACACCAATGAGACCGCCCTGTGCCTTCATTTATCCTTTTTTTGCTGTCTGAATGATCTAAGGCAAACTATTGTGCTAATTCTCATCATATATGAAAATTTTTTTCATTAAAATAGTGCCTCTTCTACAAGTGTTCAGGAGGATCTGCAAGGAGCTTGGGAGAGGACTTAATTCTTCATGACTCCTTCATTACCGATTTCTCTCCTTTCTCAGGGATCCCGTGCATCAAACTCTCCTTTCATCTCTCAGCCAAAATAATTAGGCTGCCATGTAAATAGACCACTAATGGCCTATAACCATAAATTCCTCAGAGCCAAGGAAATCTGAACTCTCTCTGGGTTCAGCAAGGATTCTGGTTACCAAAGATTAGGCTGATGCCATAATTTTAGAATATTTCCTCTAGGGGCACCTGGGTGGCTCAGGCAGTTAAGTATCAACTCTTGATTTCAATGTGGGTCATGGTCTCAGAGACCTGGGATCAAGCCCTGCATCGGGTTTCCTGCCTGGAAGGAGAGTCTGCTTGAGGACTTCTCTCCCTCCCTCTCCCTCTGCCTCTCCCCACAAAATAAATGAATAAATCCTAAAAAAAAAAAAAAAAGAATATTACCTTGAAAATGCCTTTGCTTCTTTCACACATTTTTTTTTAACGTGAGAGAAGAAAATAAACAAAGATAAACCTGAGCAACAAACTATGGATACTACATATTAACCGCCCCAGGAGACACTTGTATAGCACTGGAGATAAGTTGTTTTAAAATGAGAAGATAAGCTAGGTAGGCCACCCAGAGTTAGAAATACTTATAATCATGAAGTATAAAATCTTTAGAAGTTTCCATACACCTAAGAAAAGGCTGGCTATGTTGTAGTCATGACAACAGATTTGGTTTTAAATCAATATAACAAATTAATGACACTTTGCCTCAGCAAACACACTTCTGCTACCCAACTAATCAGTGACAATCCTTCTCTTTTGAAAGTCAGCCACTTACCTCAGTAAGCAAGCTTCTAAAGCCAACCTTATCAACTACAGTCATGCCCAAGTCACCATGTATCCACAGCTGACATCAACCCATTTCTAAAGCTCCACCAGCTCCTTGAACTGATATTTCCTAAAAGTCCTTTAGACAATCAGTTCAATGTTATCCTCAGAGAGGATTATATCTAACCATCACAACTCTCCAATATTTAAGTAAGGAATAAATGAAGCAGTGTGTATGTGTGTGTGCCTATGTGTGTGTGTCTGTGTGTGTGTGAAAGAGAGTGTGTGGGTGTCTCCAGATATTAAGTGGTAGGCTCGTCCTTTCATATCACCATAATTAACATGTGTCATTGGTTAGGAAAGCTGTGTAAAGGAATTTTAAGAGGGGTGGCAATAGCTAAAAGACAGACTTTTACTAACATTGGACCTAGTCCTGAAGGACAGCTGTGCCTATTCCAAGCCTTTAGGACTCACTTCCTGATTCTAACCCTAACAAACCTTTTAACCTTGTGCAACTTATACAAATTTTGCTAACCCTTCATTTGTCATCTGCAAAGTAGACATGACACTATCTCTCTGTCTTAATATGATTTTTAAAATTACATAGTAGTGATGTTATAAATGATAAAACACTCAAGGGGTGGTAAATACTATTTCACACAACCCCATTCACTCTGGGAGCATGAAAAAGATTTAAGAAAAGAATAAATTTGCCTCTCTGTCCTGTCTTCTCTTCTTCCCTTCCATGCTCCAGATGCATTAAATGTGAAGTTTCTATTGTACTCTTTAGTTATACTCCTATACTACCATGTATATGTGTGTGTTATTTTTTAAATCGCATACATATTATATACATATTATGCATCTTTTCTGTGTCTATTTTTCATTTTATCACAAATTTTAAAGATCATTCCATACGGTATATACAAAGCTGTTTTGTTATTTTTCAATGGCTGCTTTGCACTCCACGATAGTGTTCTGTAAGTTATTGAACCTGTGATCTACGTGGCTGTTTAGGTGGTTTCCAATATTGGGTTCTTTCAAAAATTCTTCAGTTAATGAAGATAGAACTTTACACACAACCGTGAATGCAAATTGTACATATAAACTGTAGGAATCAATTTTCAAAGTAGAACATCTTGAATAGAAGAGTATACACATTTTAAATTTTAATAGATATTGCCTAATATCTCTCAAAACAGCTTTCACCAGTTCACACTCCCATCAATAAAAGTGAGAATAAATCTGCCAACAGTTTTTACCAATTTTCTTACTAAAAATAGTGTCAGTTTGTGTTTTTTAATTTAATATTAAATCCACATTTATTATGTATAAAGTTGAATGCCTTTTCTTCTGTTTAAAAATCATTTGTATTCTTTTCCCTATAAAATCTAGTCATTTTCAAAAATATGGTCATTTACTCATATCTTAATTGCCCTTAGCTTTTAATATATTTTGAAATTAGATCTTCCTCATATATTTCCAAATATTTTCCCTCATTTGCTATTTGTCTTTTGACTTTAAGTATTATTCTAAGATTAAGATTTTTATACATTTTAAACAACATTTTATGGCTTTAAAATTTTTTATATTGCTCTCATCTGAAGTAATGTTTAGCTTTTCAGATGAGGGTCTTTTTTTTTTTTTTTTCCTGAATGCAGCCATCTCTTTCCCAGATAACAATAAATGTGCATCATCCTTACATTTCAAGACACCTTGTTAAAGAAATGCATCATGATTAGGAATACATGACAATTTACAGTTGTTATTCTCTTGTCTTGAAGGGTAGTGGTAGAAGAGTGAGTCTCTGTTTGCAAACCCATCTCTTTCCTAGTCTTATATTAAGAAGTCATTTACCAGCATAGAATTAGGCAAAGTACTTATAGCATTCATACAATCAGTTTTGGGGTCAAAAAAAACACTTATTTGGGTCCACTTCTCTAAATAATGAAAAAAAAGTGTATCACTCTGAGACTGGAGAACTTTCACAAAGATACTTTTGTGAGGAAGCATGAAGCACAAAAATGGCAACAGTTTCAGTCATGAAAAAAAGTAAGATCAGAGAAAGTCCAACCTTCCTGGTGGAGTTTACCCTTTGAGGTATGGAAAGGCTGGCATGAGGGTGAGGAGTAATGTGTCTCAGAGTTATATCTGAGCCTGGTGTTATTTGAGCACAGTATGTTTGTTTGGGGAGGGACCGGTGACATTGGTGGAGACAGAGCAGAGCAGCAACAAGAAGCCATCACCAAGTGGCATTTATTTAAAGATTATTTATTTATTTGATAGACAGAGATCACAAGTAGGCAGAGAGGCAGGCAGAGAGAGGAAGGGAAGCAGGCTCCCCGCTGAGCAGAGAGCCCGATGCGGGGCTCAATCCCAGGACCCTGGGATCATGACCCGAGCTGAAGACAGAGGCTTTAACCCACTGAGCCACCCAGGTGCCTTACCAACTGGCATTTACTAAAAGTCACCAGTGAAAACCATTTAATATCTTTTCCCTTTGGATTTCTATCTGACAACAGGACTTTTTTATTTTATTTTATTTTATTTTATTTTATTTTATTTTATTTTATTTCCCACATTTATTTTATTTTATTTTATTTTTTATCTTATTTTATTTCCCACACTTAACTGATTCTCAACAAGTAATTGTAGATTAGCCAGTGATGTTTTTCTCTCTCTCTCTGAGAAGAGAGAACCATGCAAAATATTATCTCATCCACAAATAGCTTTTGGGATCATATAAATAAACCTTAACTTATTTAGCTAATAAGTTAGTGGCAGCATAAAAATTAGAATCTTAATGTCATTCAATCCCTATTTTCAAACCATTATAATATAATTTGATTTCTTTAAAAATGATTTTTCAAAAATCCTTGATTCATTTTAAAGAAAGATGTCTACTATTTCTAGGGTCCCAATTTAAGTCTCCTTAACTAAGTTTATATGCAAGTGGGGATCATTTCAGGATCAAAGCTTGTATTGTGGGTGTTGATCCATTAAGCTACTCTTTGGCCTTCCTCATAATCTTATCAGGATTTGTAGAACTTGGCTTTGTAATTTTTAAAAACAGAATGTACTTATAAGTTATGCTATTTTTGAACTGAACACCTGAAGCAAAATATAAATCTGGCAAACAATGTTATAAAACTCAAAGTGTGCAGAAAATTTAAGCACTGTAATTGTATTAGGGATGTCTGCTCAGGATGCATTTGAAATGACTAAAGGAAGGAATATGTCCCCTTTCCCAGTGCAGTTTGCAAAACAGTTAGTTATACACCTGTTTCTTCCCCCACCATTATAACCACAAGGCAAAACTCAACAGGATATGGTTTTTCTGATTGTTTTCTAATCCGTAAGGGCTCACTGCTTCCATTCCAACATAGGCCATGGAGCCTTGATAAACCTCAGCCTCAAGGAGAGGTAGATCTTCTGTGGAAATATTCTGTAACTTTCCGAGAAGGTGCAAGAATGTTTATGAGGCACAAAGAAAATCTGTTGCCCCCATAGCTGACCATAGTTGCCCATTTCAGTGGCCTTGAGTTAAAAGAAAAAAGATTGAGAAAAAAGAATATGCTGTAGATTTTAATTATTTCTTTGCCAACCATACCATAAACAGGAACTATAAAAATTTATCATCTGATAAAATTTCCCCTTTCACTGAAGGGCAAACCTAGTTTGAACGCCACTGTGTTCTAAGCTATTGGCTCCAAACTGTTAGAAAGCAAAGGAAGTGCAGGCAGAGGCACAATGCTTTGCATATGGTGCAACCTTTGTGTTCCAGCAACTTCATGTTTGCCAAGAGCCATTCTCAAGTGGCTGTCATGGCTTAATAAACACAGACTGGAAACATCTGTAACTCTGAATGCCTCCTATAGCAGTATGAAGTCCTCCCTACAAGTGCAGAGTCTAAAAAAATGAAAGCTGGCACCACAACTTGGGACATAGCAAATCCAAAATTCAGTTAAAATGATACTCATTAGAATAAGCTGTTTTGTTTTCCTTTTCCATTCAGGGTGATAGATGTACATGGATTCATCAACATGCCAGAATATACACTCAGGAGACAATATACCAAGGTTAGGAATTCAGTCATTCCACAGATTTTTTTTTTTGAAAACTTATTATGGTACGAGGCATAATGGTATGTGCTAGGGAAACTCTGCTGGGAATGTACCTGTAGACTAAAAGACTCACTAGTCCTCACAAAGATCCAATGTCATATTGTCAATTTGTAGTCAACCCCAATGCAGGTTGATGTTAAACAAGCAAACAAAAATGATGACAATAATAATAATAACCAAAAATTACCAGTATTCATTGTGCCGGTGACCACCATAAGCTAAGTATTGCTGTGTTCAGTGAGATTCTATATATACACACGAGATCAGTCCTTATAGAACTTCACCCTGCTTCCACAGCAAACTGTGTCAATCCACATTATCTCTCCAAGTCCCTCTTCTGACAAGATTAACTTATCAGTGCTACAACTTTATCCCCTGATACGTCCCCTAATATCTCCTAGACATTTAAGCAGTCACACAAATAAGTCCTGTGTGTTCTCCCAAGTTGCCCATGAAGCGAGAACTCACACGCCGCCACTCATAGTCAGAGGACATCTCACCAGCCGCTCGACGCGACCGGTGTCGCTATACTATCACCCCCCACGAAGACAGAGCAGGAGAGGATCAGGATGTGAGAGTTGGGTTGGGAACTCAGATACAGCACCCCACATGTTACTCTTTTAAATTGTGAAAGAGATATTTATGCCATGCTTAAGTAATAAAAAAGGAAGAGGAATGTATATGTGAGCAGGAAAGAAAAGGAGAGCATCATACCAGATAGGTCAGACCCCCGGAGTAGGGCGGCCTTGTGAGAACGAGGCTCTCGATGTGGCCCATGAGGCTAAATGCTGAGGCAAAGCCTCAGAGAGGAGGTTTCTTTCAGGGCATCTCCTACCTGTACTGATCCTAGAGCCTTGTTTTCACATAAATCGGAGTCCCCATGGCTCACTGAGATCCAGGCAGTCTGCAGAGGTGGGGCCGCCAGCCATCATGAGTCATCTTAGCATTTCACTTACTGCATCTGACATCCCAGAAACCAAAGGCTCCGTGCCACTGCTCATGGGACACATATCATAGCTCTAATGGTATAGGAATGTGGGGAGATTAGCTGAGCATCATCCTGTATGCTGTGGGGAAAAGCCCACGTATCCTTTGGAACAAGTTATATGCTCTATCAAGAAGCAAATGAAAGGTCAGCCAGAACTACTCATAAAGCAGTGACAACGGTCTTATCAGATACAAAAAAAATGATGGGACCAAGTAGGAGATTGACAAGGGGAAAATACCTTTCTCTGACCGTGTGGGAGTCTGACTCGGGGCTCCCCAGGGCTATCAAGAGGTTTGACCCCGGGCAGGGGCCAACTGTTCACCTCTACCAGTTAATACAACGTAGCCTTTGCTTATGGGTCTCCAGTTCAGGCAAGTGTATTCAAACTGTACTCCCGAGAACTGTGGGGCGCTAACAAGGCACTTCAAGGAGCAGCCAACAGGGATTTGGCAGGATAAGGCACTGATACAGGAGTCTTTGGGCTTTCTATTCCTGTTTCCAACAGAACAGCTCCACTCTGCATGTTTAAATATTGGGATTCACATTTGGAAAAACGGTTCCATTGCTTAAGAATTTTTGAAAACCACTGGCTAAGGGACAATATCACCATAAAAGTTTTTAGAAGGGAAAATGTAAATCCTCTGACACACACATTTTGTTAATATGCTCTGCATATCATTGAGTACAGTGAGTCATTCCAGCAATTCCCAAGATCTGACTTATGAACCACATGACAGCTACAGTTGCACAGAAATTATATAAACTTATCTGTTTATACAGAGAGATAGAGGGGGAGACAGAACCAGTCCTCCTCCTCTAGGAGACTGTGAAGTATGGGGGAATATTCTCCATTTGGGGCAGTGTGTCTTACAACAAAAATGCGAGGCAAAGGAGGGCTGATGGAAGGTAGGGGTTGGTTTAAATGTTTAACAGCAGTCTCGGAGGGTTTGCTTTGACACATAAATACAAATTGTGAGTCCTTGTAGAGATACACTAAAAAGAGTTTATGCCCATGCTGAGAGTACAAGGGAACACTCTCAAGAACAGAACTGTGAAGATCTATAGCATGTGAGAAGGAAGTTGTGAAGAACGAAGGAAAGTGAGGATTCGAGTTCAGAACCAGGAATAGTTGTTGGAAAATAAAAGAAAGAGAATGCTCTAAAATTGGTAAAACTGATGTGAATTGGGCCCATGCAGGATTACTTCAAGTAATGAGAGGTTTATTGAAAAGATAAATGTTCACAGGAGTACCGAAGGAATCTCATGGGAATTGGAGCACCAAGTCTCACAGAGACTGAAACAGAAGTAGGGCTCAGACAGATTTCTAGGGAATATAGGAATTTTCTTTTTGCCAGGAAGGCAGGAGTTTACTCTTTCTCTGCTTGCATGATATTCAGTTCTGGTCTTGGTGTTTTCTCCTTTCACAAACTGTCAACAATTAGCACTCATCCCTTTTAGCTTATTTTCTAATGGCTTTCCTGTCCTACCACTTTCGCTGAATTTTTTTTTTTTCAACTTCTGTTTCAACTACCCAATCTGGTCGATATCTCCAGTTGAAATTCACAAGAGAGGGCACCTGGGTGGCTCAGTGGGTTAAGCCTCTGCCTTTGGCTCAAGTCACGATCTCAGGGTCCTAGGATCAAGTCCCGCATCAGGC
Organism: Mellivora capensis; assembly: GCA_004024625.1. Taxonomy (NCBI): domain Eukaryota; kingdom Metazoa; phylum Chordata; class Mammalia; order Carnivora; family Mustelidae; genus Mellivora; species Mellivora capensis. The sequence continues at coordinate 110,190 of PISX010003860.1, forward strand.
TCTCTGCTTGGCAGGGAGCCTGCTTCCTCCTCTCTCTCTCTCTCTCTCTCTCTCTCTCTGCCTGCCTCTCTGTCTACTTGTGATTTCTTTCAAATAAAAAATTAAATCTTTAAAAAAAAAAAGAAAGAAAGAAAAAGGAATTTACAATTTTCCCAGCTAATCCTTGTGTGGACAGAGTTTTCATGTGTCACATCACCTCATGGGCAAGCCTAGGGACTGGTCAAGTGCTCACCGCAGTTCAGGCAGCTCTCAGTGAAGATTTGGGGTGGGGGGAGCAGCAGCAGAAAGGTGACACATGATACAGAGCATGGCCACCCCATCCCTAGAATTATTTGGACCTCCTCCTTTTTAGGAGCTGTAAAAGAGGACCAGTATCAAGGACTAATACCACAGTGGGGGAACAGGGAAATAGATTCAAAAAGGGGAGAGGAGGAAGATAGGGAGCACATCCAGAGAGAGAGAGGTAAGTAGGTAGATGAATGCAAAACTAAGATTTCACTGTGGTCCTAAAAAAAACAGCTAAATTCTTGCCAAACATTTTGTCTTCATCAAGTATAGTTACATGCATTAGCTGTGCCTCATTAATTTAGCACAGGGGCCTGAGTAAAGCCTATAGCATGCATGTATTAAATAAGAAAGTACATAAGGAAGACAGAAAAGTCTATATTAAAACATTAAATTGATTTCAACAAAGATTTTTTAAATGATTGTTTGTTTACTTTAGAGGGGAGAGTGAGGGGAGGGGCAGAGGGAGCAGGAGAGTGAGAATCTTAAGCAGGCTCCACGCCTGTTGTAGAGCCCAATGTGGGGCTCGATCTTGCAACCCTGAGATCATGACCTGAGCTAAAAACCAAAAGTCAGGTGCTCAACCAACTCAGCCACCCAGGTGCCCTGCAATTAAGATTTTAAAAGCAATAAATAAGTCAGCTCACTTTTAAATAAAAACTATGCAATACAAAAAAGCAAAAGTTTAAGAAATAGATAAATATCCAAATAGATTAAAGGTATATTTATCTCAAATTTAATCCTATGTGTAGAAAAGACTGCTTGTTGCTTCTTAAATCTACCTTCCCTTTTACTTTAGTGACAAGGATCCAATTTTTGGATGAGCATGCTGCTGCCAAACTTTGATTACAGCTAGTATGACCCTGTAACCAGATTTTAGCCAACAATACACTATAAGTATTGTGTTCAACTTTCAATAAATATCCTTATTGAGAAAGTCATGGGCTCCTCCCTATCACCTACAATGCAGATATAACAGCAATCACCTACAGTGTCAGGAACCCCAAACCTCGAGTTCAGTGATTCACCAGCAAGACTCATAGGACCCAGAAAAGCTGGGATACTCATGGTATGGCTCTTGCATCAAAAAGATACAGAATAGAGGGCGCCTGGGTGGCTCAGTGGGTTAAGCCGCTGCCTTCGGCTCAGGTCATGATCTCAGGTCCTGGGATCGAGCCCTGCATCAGGCTCTCTGCTCAGCAGGGAACCTGCTTCTCCCTCTCTCTCTGCCTGCCTCTCTGCCTACTTGTGATCTCTGCTTGTCAAATAAATAAATAAAATCTTTAAAAAAAAAAAAAAAAGATACAGAATAGAAATAATAAAAGAGAAAGATCAGACCAGAGGAGAAGTCCCACAGAAACCAGACTGGAGTTTCCAGGTGTCCTCTCCCAGCAGAGTATCAGAGACAACATTTCACTCTCGCCATGAGGTATGGCAAGTATCAAGTCTGCCAACCAGAGATGCTTACCTGTATGTCCAAAGTTTTTACTAGAAGTCAGTCAGATAGGGCTGGAACACAGGCAACTAACCTCAGTTACTCAGTCTCCAGCCCCCACAGAACTCAAACTGATGGTATGGCCCAGGGCCCCACGGGAAATAAATCACATGGTTACCATAAACTATCTGGCATTGTCCAAGGTTTCAGGGACACTCTTATCAGGCAAGATATTCCAAAGGCTCGGAGGTTCTCATCTCCCAGGAGAGAGCCTAGGGAGAGTCTTCTCTCTGTTGTGTGCAGGGTTTGAGTCCTCCCAGCCAGCTGAGTCAGCTGCACTCTCAGCACCCCACACCCCCTGAGCTGACCCATTACTGCACCCTTACCATAAGATGACTATAGGAAAGAAGCCACAAACACAAAAGGAAAAAGAGAGAGAGAGAGAGAGAAGGAGCTGCGTCCATAATACCGGTGGGCTGCCACTCTAGAACTAGATCACCAATCTCCTTTCTTCACTTGTATTGAAAAGATACACACATTAGCCTGAGCCACTATTTGTTAGGTGGTTCTTCTTTTTTTTTCTCTTTTTTGAAAAAGATTTATCTATTAATTTATTTGAGAAAGAGACAGAGCAAGCAGGGGGAGGGGCAGACGGAGAGGGAGACAAGCAGACTTGCAGCTGAGCAAGGAGCCCCATGCAAGGATTCACCCCAGGACCCCGAGATTGTGACCTGAGCTGAAACCAAGAAGCAGATGCTTAACTGACTGAGCTCCCCAGAACCCCTGTCAGGGCTCTTTTACCCACAGTGGAACCAAACTGAACTACCACTGGTCTCTTTTCACAGCTTTAGGCTGTTAAAGCATGAAACACCCTTTTGCTTATGAAAAACTGCTAGAATATTCTTTTTTTTTTTTAAATCAAATTCACAATGACAAGATCTACTCCAAACACTTCAGAGGATAAACTTTTTATTTGTAGTAGTAATTGTCACAGTTGATTCAATAAAAGAATGGGTGTATATATATATCTAGGTTTTCTACATGATACACAACAATGGGAACTGATTAGCTAAATGATACAGCTGTTTGTGGATCATGTGTGTAACCACCAGTTTAGGTTCTCCTAATCTTTATTTAAACTGCAGCTCCCCACTCCCAGGCCTTATTCTGTCACTCTTTTTCTTTTTTTCCTTTTTTTCTCCATAACATTTATGAGTGCTATGACCCTACTGTTTGTGTCTCTGCAAAATTCACATGTTGATATCCTAAAGTCCTATGTAACAGTATTAGAAGCTGGGGCCTTTGGGAGATGCTTAGGTCTTAAGGGAGGAGCCCTCATGAATGAGATTAATATATTTATAAAAGAGACACCAATGAGATCCTTAGCCCTTTCCACTAAATAGGAGGATACCGCAAGGAGGTGCTGGCTATGAACCAGAAAGGAACCTTGCCCAGGAGGCAGGTATCTTTATCTTGGATTTTCCAACTTCCAAAACTGGGAGCACTGAATTTCTGTCATTTGTAAGCTACCTCGTCCATGTGTTTTGTTAAAGTAGCCCTAACAGACTAGGACAGCGACCAAATGATTCTGCCCCACTCCACCAGAATGTAGACTCCATGAGGGGTGGGAATTTTGCCTATTTGCTCACAGTTGTATACCTAGTGTGCAGAACAATGCCTTACATACAGTATTTACTCTAAAATATTTGTTGAGTGATTGTTTAATAAATATTATTTTCTAATTCATATATAATGTAGGAAGTTAAAAAAAGATGCAACCCTGCAAATACGTAAGAAATTTTAAGGTTTTATTTTAGTAAGACATCATCTTAACAAATGTGTTGTAGAGTTATGACCAATGGGTAGCTTATTCATAGAATGCTGTCATTTTCCTACTTATCGCTAGAGATTAAAAAACACTGATCATTCTCATAGTCCTGAAACAAACTATTCACTTACTGGCATAACACAACTTGGCAGCAAGTATCCTGCAAATTTTTTTTATCATATCTAGTCCCAAATTTTTTTGATTACATATAGTGCCAAATGAACTTAATTTTTTTTTAATGACCAAAAAAATGAGTTGCAAAAGATTGAAGACAACATCACTGTCTTTTTAAATTTATTTGGAAAGCTGAGGGGTGCTTGGGTAGCTTAGTTGGTTAAGCATCTGCCTTCCACTCAGGTCATGATCCTGGAGTCCTTGAGCCCCGTTTGGGGCTCCTTCTGCCCCTCTCCTGCTCATGCTCATTCTCTCTCTCAAATAAATCGATAAAAATAAACAAATAAAATATTAAAATAAATATATAAATATATATTTGGAAAGCTGATTCTTTCATATAAATTACATGGTAAGTGGAATGACTGCAAATTCCAACACAATTTTAAAACACTTCCCTTATTGTTCTTAAATGGGAAAAAAAAATAATGTCACTCAAGCAAAAGAATATTATGCAAACTGAATACCTTTAACAAAAGGGATAAAAATACACTTTTTTGCAAGAAGACCTGTCTTGCTGGTCTAAAAGCACTTCATGAAATAATAGGACAAGATGACACAATCACCTGCTTTTATGGTTAACATTTATATCTAAAACACTATAATATGGTTTCTTTTATTTAGAAAAGTAAAATGTGATACTTTCTAAATTTCTATTCTACTATCTTTAAAAAAATAGAATATGAGAGACTATGGACTCTGAAAAACAACCTGAGGGTTTTGAAGGGACGGGGGGTGAGAGGTTGGGGGAGCCAGGTGGTGGGTATTATGGAGGACACGCATTGCATGGAGCACTGGGTGTGGTGTAAAACTATGAATTCTGTTACGCTGAAAAGAAATGAAATAAAAACAACAACAACAAAAAACAAACAAACAAAAAGAATGTATACAATTACTTATGCCTCAATAAATTGGTTTAGTGCTTAAAAAAATAGAATATGAAAATAATTTAAAATTAAGTGAAGCACACAAGAGTAGGCTTAATAGTGAAATTGACAGAACTACAGAATGATTGAGTTGTATGATGACAGTAATAAATTCTCCTAGAAGGAAAGAGGAACTTAAGAAAGGAAGAGAAATTCTACATTATTTCATTAACTAAAGGTTAAGATAATCAAAACAGAAGTACCATCACCAGATATTAGCAAAATCAGAACAAGAAGGAGAAAAAAGAGAAGGCAATATTTAAAGAAATAATGGAAATACATTTCTAAAAATGAAAGAAAGATGACAGAATTCAAACAGAAATGACAGTGATAATATTGGATAATTTAGGAATGCTGTCCCATGCAAACTAACTACTTCATACTACAAATATACAAATATACTAGAAAAAAGTATTTTTGACAAATGAAAGGATATTATAGATGAAAGAGATATAATAATAGAATTTTCACTTTTGTATGAAGACATCATTTATTTCATGTTATTTGCTATTTTTAAAAATTACCTTCAGGGGTACCTGGGTGGCTCAGTGAGTTAAAGCCTCTGCCTTCGGCTCAGGTCATGATCCCAGGGTCCTGGGATCGAGCCCCGCATCAGGCTCTCTGCTCAGCAGGAAGCCTGCTTCCTCCTCTCTCTCTCTCTCTCTCTGCCTACTTGTGATCTCTGTCAAATAAATAAATAAAATCTTTTTTTAAAAATTACCTCCAGACAGATTTTGTAGCACTAATAAATCAACATGTTTATGACACTGATACATCTTTATATTAGATACTTCATATTCTGACCATCTTTATATTATATACTTCATATTCATTCTTCTTTGCTTAAATATTATAAAATTTCAACAAAACACATAACTGCTATTTTTTTCTCTTTCATAATTTGACTTATGTATAGCATTCCAATTTGAGATGGAGCAATGTTTCATTCTGTAGGCTCTTTTAGCTAGTAGGAATTGCAAGTTTAATGCAAGAAAATTCCAGTGTGTGTGGTTGACTTAATACCAGCATATTAGCCACTCCAATAAAATTATAAAATTTACTTAAAAATTTTCTGGCCACTTCTGGTGCCTTTCTTCCCTTCCCCATAGAATAAAAAATGTACTATTCCTCCAACATGAATTTATTCTGCTTTTTTTCTTTGTAGCATAAACATATCACTAAAAAGCCCACTGTAAATAAAGTTACACCGATATGTATAAATGTAAAATTTTATTATAAAAATAATATGGGTTAAATGTATATTATTTAAAAACTAAAAGTAATTTTTAAAAAACTTAGATTCTCATCATCCAAAGATAACTAAGTTTCTCATTTTGGTATACAGCCTTTAAATGCTTTTGATAAAATTAATTTTTAATTACAAAATCTTAAAAGTGATTTTTCTCACTTAAAAATTTAAAGTGAACATTTTCCTTTGTCATCAAACATTCTTCTAATTCCTTATAGGAATTGTAAGGAGAGCTAACACACTTTGTCAGGGTTTGTGCCAATCCTTTAGCAGTCTATCACTTTTTAAAATCATAACCATTATTGACTTAAAATACCATTTTTTATTGATTTCCCTCCTACTAGCATATATTTGCATTGGGCATCCTTGTATTGTTCATGCCTACAACATATGAGGAAGATAAGCCATTACAGTTCCCTAAACTAAACTGTAATAATTATATTATAATGATGTCCTCTGATGAAACTATTTCTTCTTATTATTATTATTATTTTCTTGTTATGGAAAATTTCAAATAGATAAAAGAATGACCTTCATGTTCCCCTCACCCTGCTTCATAATTACCACCTCATGGCAAACATTTTTACCTATACCCTCTTCCACTATCTATACTAACTTTTTTTTTAAAGATTCAGTAGTGGGATAATTTTTTAAAAGATTTTATTTATTTATTTGAGACAGAGAGAAAGAGATAGCATAAGCAGGGAGAAGGATCAGAGGGAGAGGGAGAAGAAGATCCCCCCCTTTCCCCACCATCAGGGAGCCACTTGTGAGACTTGATCCCAGGACCCTGAGATCATGACCTGAGCCAAAGGCACATGCTTAACTGGCTGAGCCACCCAGGCACCCCTGTACCAATTTTATATTGAAGCAAATCCCTAAATGATATCATTTTCTCTTTAAATATTTCAGTATTAATTCTTAAAGCTTAGAAATCTTTTAAACATAGCTGCAGGACACCAAAATAATTATCACATCAAAAATAATTTGTATTTATTCCTTAATGTCCTTTAATATCCAGTGAGAATAATTATTTCTTCTGTTTTTCTTAAACAACATTTAGTAAAACACATTAACATTACTACCAGTATACCTAGAAGAGATTCTCAGTTCTAAGAAAGCTTTGAAGTAAAATGTAAAGCATAAAATATCATTAGGATGAAAAATCAGAGGTTTGGGAAAATACATTTTATTTACTACTTTTACATGAAGGTACTAAGAAAATAGCATGTACGTTTGAATTCCCACGGTGTCTTTGCTTTTGTTTGTTGAGAAAAACTAAAACCTTCACAAAACTATTGAAGAACAAAAGACTTTCCTCTTGTGCTTGGTACTCTTGAGTCAGACTGACCAGGCTTGAATCAGAGTACTACTCCTTAGTTATAGGACATTAGACAAGTCACAGCCAATTTCCTCACCTATAAAGGGGTTAAGTATCACCTGCCTCCCAACACTGTTAGGAAGAGTAAATGAGTTAATGTAAATAAACCATCCAGAGAGTCCAGATACTGAATAAGTCCTCAATAAAGGGTCAAAGTTATTGCTATTGTTTTAAAGAGAAAAGAAAAAGAGAGAACGTAGAGATAGATGAGCATTCTTTACTTCATGCATTAAATTTTAAAAGATTTTCTAAGCACATTGAGGAGGAGAGCTGGAAAATCCTTATTTGCAGAGGCTTCTTAACATTATACAGAAATTTAAAATGGATACTGATGCATAGTCCTTGGATAACTATGGAACACAGAACTCCAATAATTTCACAGAGATCCAAGACTACCAAACACTCATTTTTTGAAGAGCCCTAAGCTATTATATGGCTTATTTTATTGTTACTTAAACTTGTTTGTTTATTTTTTAATATACTATTACAGAAAGACTTTGGGTTTTATCTTGTGGTTAATAGTGTTTCCTTAAAATCAACTTGTGCCACTATAGACTCGGCCTCAACACAAAATAGCTTTCAGAAGTCAAGAGAGGGAAAAAATCGTACTCTCTTGCACTTCCAAAGAGAGAGAAGCTTGGCACAGTATGATAGGAGCAGTGGGCTAATATATGTACTATGAAGTGCTTGGAGGAGAAAATAGGGAGAATAGGGCACCAGGTATACTAGAAGAGATAATGGCTAGGAATTTTTTAAAAATTAATGAAAGAAGCCAACAAACCATAGACCTAAGAAGCTCAGAGAACCCAAACAGGATATAATTTTTTAGAAAATGAGACACATCATAGTTAAACTATGGAAAAACAAAGATAAAAAGAAAATCATGAATGTAACCAAATAATAAAGAAACACTACCTACAAGTAAAATATTCAACAGACCTCTTCTCAGGAATAATGTAAAACCAGTCAACAATGAAGTACTGAAAGAAAAAAAATTATTAATTTTAAGACAGAAATCCTAATCCAGCAAAAATATCTTACAAAAACAGAAGCAAAATAAAGAGTTTTTCAGACAGGCAAAGGTGACTAAAATGCAATGTAAGAAGACAAGCACTACGAGAAATGTTAAAGGAAGTTCCTTAGGCAATGAGTTTGATATCACATTAAAATTTATATATATACATATATATACACACACACACACATATATATATAGAGAGAGAGAGAGAGAAATAAGGTGCTAAGAAATGGTAACAATGAAACAAAGAAAAAAAAGCCATTTTTATCTGATTTTTAAAATCTATTTTAAAAATAATCGACTGTCTCAAATTAAAATAGTGGCGGTGTGTGTGAGATGTACGCATATGTAGACGTGAAAGCAATGACACAATGATCACAAATGGGGAACACTCAAAGCAAGGAGAAACATTACACAAGGAATATCTGGTAACAAACCACACCGAGCACTGTGACGGAGGCATTCGGGATTTTTTTCAGGGGCTGTCATTTATGATTTCACAGCATATGCTAAGGATTTTGAACTTTATCTCAAGAGCATGGGGAAATTACTAAGAACTGATAAGCTAGGATTATCACAATCAAATTTTCATTTTAATCGGGTTACTAAAGTTACCCCTAAAAAATTGTCTGATAGGGCACAATGGATTCAAGAGCAACAGGGAGGCTTTTATATGGATTTATTTTGTTCTACTTTTCCCAAATACTCTTTTTACTTTCTTCTACCAGGAAATTACCTGTGAGTTATCAGAGGAGACCTGCATGACCTAGAGAGAAAAGAAATCTTGTTCCTCTCTCCATCACTGGGGACATTGATTTTACCTCCTTAACATCTTCCAAATCAGTCTGTCTACATATGCCCCCACTTCCCCTGCACCTATTCTAGGCCAAAACGTTGTTTGGTTCTTATATTTTTCCTATATGTAGATATATTTGCTCTGACATTTCTAATGCTCTTAATTTATATTTCCCTCTCTTTGTATTTTTTGGTCAGACTAGCCAACGTGTTTTTCCTAGAATATGCAACAACCCTTCATATTATACTATCACCAAGTCCTGCTGATTTAACCCACGAAGTATTTCTTAAGAACTTGCATTTTTCCCCATGGTCATCATCATCACACTTGTCCACGCCACCAGCACTGTGCAAGCTCCCTATCCGCACTGCAGCAGCATCTCTCCTCGCTCTTCCTCCAATCCGTTCTCCACATTGCAGGCTGGTGATCTTTACAAGAACACACATTTGACTCTGTCTCCAGCCCAGCTTAAAACATTTCAGTGAGTTTCAATTATGCATTCCTAGGTGAAAGGCAAACCTCTAGAACGGCCTACAAACTTTTGCCTACTCAATACCTCACTGGCCTCTCATCTCCAGCCTCATTTTACCCCATGTTGCCCATTTGTTGTCCCCAGTCCATCCACGTTGGCTTTTCTTCAGGCCTTTGTACTCACCATGCTTCCTTATTTCTCTGGCCCTTTACAGTGTACTTTCCTCTGCCTGGGGTGCTCGTCCCTTCCCACTTTGATTAGATAACATCTACTTTTCCTTCATACTGTAGCTCATCTCATGTTCCCTCAGAAAAATTTTCCTAATCTCTTATTGTGTCAAAGCCCCTAGAATAGTCTTGCTTGGCACCGTGTACTTCTTCCTATCGTGTTTCATAATCACAATTTTACATTTTCTGGTGGGATGATTTATTCCTGTCTCTCTGCCTCACCAGAAGGTAAGGTCTATGAGGGCAGTCTCCTATTAATGTGGCTTGCACTTCATCCCCTGGACTTAGTAGAGGGCCTGGTACAAAGTGGACATGTAATAAACTTTGGTTAAATTAATGGTGATATTGACAAATCTATGAAATTGTGTGATGAGATGGCATGATATGAATGATGAGCATTCTGAGCAGGAAAATAAATGTTTTCCAGCTCTTGAATATTTTTCTAAATAGATTTCTCTCCCCTTTTTCCTGCTTTTTTTTTCTGGTACCTCTAATAACTTTGTATTGAATGTCTTGAAATTCATTCTCTAAACTTCTTTTTTTATAAAAGATTTATTTGTTTATTTATTTGATAGACAGAGATCACAAGTAGGCAGAGAGGCAGGCAGAGAGAGAGAGAGAGAGAGAGAGGGAGAGAGGAAGCAGGCTCCCTGCTGAGCAGAGAGCCTAATTCGAGGCTCGATCCCAGGACCCTGGGATCATGACCTGAGCTGAAGGCAGAGGATTTACCCCACTGAGCAACCCAGGTGCCCCTCATTTTCTAAATTTTTATCTTTTCCTACAATTTTAGATTTCTTTGTATTTTTGGTTACTTTCTGGGAGATGGCTTTGATATTATCTGTCTAGACTTTCAGACTAGACTTTTTAGGTTAGTTACATATTTTAATATGTAAGCATCCCCTGGTTACCCCTGTGGGTTTTCTTTAATTTTTTATGAATAAGTATTGCCTCCTTTAACATTTTCTTCTACTCCCTGAACTGTCTGTTTTCTCTGAGTTCATTTTCTATTGATTTGGTTTGGGTTTCAGTATTTCACACTGGAGCCATCTCTCAAATGTTTATTTTTTATTTATTTAATCTCAAAATATTGAAGAGATAATAATGGCAAGGTTGGAAGTTCTCCATCCATGGGTGCATTTTGTTTAGTAGAATGCAGCCAATTTTTTTAGATATCCCCAGATGCAGCAACAACATGTCTTTTCCTGAGGAGCTATACAATGACTTAAGCAAAGAACCCATTGAGTAACTTTAATCTACCAGCAATGCTGTGCCAAGAGACACAAGTCCAAAACGTAGAAGAGGTCCAGGTGGTCTCACTGTTCAGTATGTGGGGGTTTACATAATCTTCTCTTTTTGGTATGCCATCTCTTATATTCTGCTGTGCCTGCTATCTCTAGCCTGGAGTCTCTTAGTTTAATTTTCCCAAACAAGAAACCTCCAGATTCCTGCCAAAATCATAGAGGGACAAGTTTCTATGTGCTTAGGATACTGGAAGAGACCAGGATGCCTAACTGACTTTTTCGGACTTCTTAACAATTCCTCATTTTCAGCCTTCAGTTCCTACCATTGGTAAGTTCGATTACAATCTAAATTTTGGAGCAAAGAAAAGAAAATGAGTGATACCATCATTTAAAAAAATTCATTTTATTCTATTCTGAGATTGAAGCGCCTTTATGATCAGTAGTTTTCTAAGAAAACATTTCTCCCTAGTCCCACAATCACGAGCTCTGTTAGAGCTGATGTACATAAGAAGAAGTTTTCCACAACTTCTATGACAGTACTTCATTCTATAACTCAGCTACTTCTCTGACAGTAGAAACAACATATGCATTTAGGTTTGAGGAACTCAAGAATTGAAGCCTTTGTAGCTAGGTTATTGTCTTCCCCTAGAGAATCAAGGTGGATCTTTGAGGAAAGTATCAGACCGGGAACAAAAATACCTACATAACCATTCCACCTCTCTCAAACACTACCTCTGTATTTTTAGACAACTCACTTAACTGCCCTAACATTAATTTTCTGATCTTCAAAGGGAGGATATTGGATTAGTGATCTCAACAATTAGTGATCTTTTTCTACTTCTAACGTCATTAGGATTGATTAATGTGAGGTGATTGCACTTTGACCAGAACAGAATAATAGATAAAAACTTCTGTACTTATAGTCACACTTTGAGGAGCTTTGACTCTCACACTTCCAGTAATTAATTGCTGAGATTAATTAGAAAGTTCTGAAAAATAACCTGAGGGTTTTGAAGGGGCGGGGGGTGGGAGGTTGGGGGAGCCTGGTGGTGGGTATTGTGGAGGGCACGCATTGCATGGAGCACTGGGTGTGGTGTAAAACTATGAATTCTGTTACGCTGAAAAGAAATAAAAAAAATATTAAAAAAAAAAGAAATAAACAACAAAACAACAACAACAACAAAGTTGCCTAAAAACAAAGATATCAAAACAAACTCATATTATCAGATAAAATCCAGCATATCGAACTGGTAAAAATTGAGACCCTTTAATTGCTGGTGCTCTTTAATAGGTAGTTTAATTTTTTTTTAATACGGACAGGACATTTGTGAAAAGCAGGGCTGGTTTCTTTATATGTAGACAAATAACTTCCCATACTTATGCAGTACTTTCATGGTTTTCAAAGCATTTTTATGTGCATTTTCTATCTAATTGCCATAACGACCTCAATATAATCAGTAGAACAGATACTTATGATCCTCATTTCCTAGATGGCAATATGAGGAGGCCCTAAGTGCATGAAGACAGTAAGTAGCAAAACCAGGACTTCTAACTTCAAGCATGGTTTCCATATCTTGTGTTGCTTTCCCAGAAAGTCTCTAGAAGATAAGCACCCTATCCTCATAAATAGATACATCTGGTTGGTTTGTTAGAGACCAAAATTAAGCAAAGATTATGAACTAGTAAGTACTGGATCCAGTACCTCAACATCCTCATTCCTATATGACATCCAGATTTCAAACGTAATTTTCACTTCACAATCTAAATCACCAAATTCAATTACACTGTTCTGTGTTGGTAAAAGTGAAAATTATGTACATATGTCTAAACTTTGCTCTACCCAGCTTGGAATACAAAGTAGTTATTTCACTCATTTGCACAAAGCCATGCATCCTCCTTTATAACTTCCCAGTGTCCTAAGCCTCAAAAGGGTCCCTAACCACTTGTTAGGTAGAAAGCCTCATGCAGATCTATAATCCATTCAAAAACATTATCCCAGCCCTGGGCATTGTCCCTTCATGACATCAACCACTCCTCTTTCTGGAGCTGAAGGTAAGTAAAGCCTTACTTCCATAGACTTTAGAAGCACACAGATAATCTTCCTGAACTGTCCATGATGAATGTCGAGTGTGGCATCACCTTCATTCCAAACAGGTGTGACCCCTGTACTCAGAAGAGAGCTCTCACTTGTCCTGGGAAGGAATCATCGGAGAATATGTCCCTCCTCGGAAGCTTAAGCTGTCAATGTCACAGAGATTATTTTGATCCAGAATTCAGGGAGGCAAGCGATGAATTGAAATGGATCATTCAATCCCACCTCCTGTGAGTAATTCCCAGTCACAATTTAGATCCTGATAATTCAGCCCTTTTATAGTCAAGGTTACAAATGTAAATTTTCATCCTGTGAGACTGCCTAACAATCTAGGAAATTTACTGGCTTACATAAACTGAACCGTCGAGAAATATGACTGATAAAGTGATCTGATACAGTAACTCCAACAATAGCACCCAGTATCTGTTGCTTTCCAAGTCTCCATTCTGCTTCTGCAGAAAAATCACCAGCATCAGGTTCCACACTGGCCTACAGTGATTGTGCGCTTCTAAAACCCCTGTAGGTTTATCAAATTCACATCCTCATATCCCACAAAAGATTCCTTCCCCTCAATTGCTCTGCCTGGGTTATTTACCCATCCCTCAGTGGATCTCTACTGTTAGTAATTTGGCCACTCCCAAGTTCAATTTAACCACACTTGAATCATACTGAATTACATGACTGTTTTTCAAATGGTAGATAATATCTCATTGGTGGGCCATATACTCAACACAAAGGACTGCAAGCAATTTTTTTAAAGAATGACCAGAATAGAAACAGAAATATCAGAGTGTATCACCACTAATGATATTTTTTTATTGAAAATTGCTTAGTTCTATATAAATGCGTAATGTCTTGGGTGAGTAGTAATGCAATTTTTTTTTCTTTGAACTACAGTGAAAAAGTTTGAAAGCTAGTACTTAGGTAAGAGAAATTCATATCTTTCCCAGGAAAATCAGGGTGCTAATTGGATATGGGAAAGGAGTGGGGGAGAAGCCAAAAGATAAATATGTACTATGTGGTATTTATTTGCTACCCATTGATTTATAATCTTTCTAATATGCAAATTATTTGCTCCTGTTTTTTATTAACTATCGTTTTCTAAAGTAAGAACAATAGCTGCTTGACAAATGTTTTCTGTGAGTTTGGGAAAACAATATTTTTTAAAGGCCATTTAAAACTTTTGTCTCTGTCATCCTGAATAACAGGTCTATTTCTCCATCTAACAAGCTTTTCCACTTGTGCCATGAAGAAGGCACGACCTTCAAAGATCTCTTGCTACTCAGATACCAGGTTATTCCTTAATAATTGAATTCCAGTCTTTTTTATTCATGATGGTTATTTTAATTTTAATCTTATGACTTCCCAACAGCCAGTCTCTGGATGGTATCTCTGTGTATAAAGAAGGAAAAATGTAACAGAGAAAAGACAGGACAAGCAACCAGAAGGATGGGACGTCAGCTTCAGCCACCATAAGTCCCAGCATCTTGGGTCTTCACATTCTCTGTGGCTCAATTTCTTGAAATGTTAAAAAAAAAGAAAATGGCAACATTCAACCCTAAGAGAGCTTCCATTTTTACAAGACTCATTAAGGTAACAGTAAGTGGAGCAGGATTTTTTGGCTGTTAGGAGAAAAAAAAAAGATGTATCGCACCTTTCATTTCTGTATCACCAGATCATATCATAGAAGGAAAGAAAGCTCCCAATGAATGAACATAAAGGAACATCAGCTACATAAGGCAAGAACATATCTAGCAAGCGAATAGGTATAATAGGCCAGCGAAAAAGGAACATACTCTCACCATATACTCAACCTGGAACCATTCCTTTTCCCTTTCTTGCACTGTACCTTTGCCCAAATTCTCCATCTGTTTTCATTGTTTTTTAATTCTTTAAACTGTTTGTCAGACTTGCCTTTATTTCCTCCTCCCAGGTGGTAGTCATGTGCTCTAGGGCCTAGAATCCCAAGAGGTGATGGATGCAGGCAGATAAAGGCTGTCCCCTACTACTTCTATAACTTATGTCATGATACTTAAATCCTCAGTTTTAATAAAATATAGATAATAATTTAAAAACCTTATAATGGTATGTCTATTGAATGAGTTAACAGGTGTGGGATATCTAGCACATTACCTGGGTCTTGTTAGGTTCTCAATAAGTGGGAGGGAATATCAATAAACACATGATAAATAATTTTTTAATATTTATTTATTTGACAGAGAGAGAGAGATCACAAGTAGTCAGAGAGGCAGGCGGGGCGGGGGTGGGGGATGGGGGGAAGCAGACTCCCCGCTGAGCAGAGAGCCCGATGCGGGGCTCGATCCCAGGACCCTGGGATCACGACCCGAGCCAAAGGCAGAGGCCTAACCCACTGAGCCACCCAGGTGCCCCAAACACATGATAAATAATTTTAATTTTATCAGTAACAAAAGAAATAGAGTATCATATGATCATGTACTACTTTTTACCAGTCTTACTGAAGATGAATGAGGGTAACTATGTCTAAAATTGTTTCAGATACAAGATATGAACTCCAGAGCCATGAATAGAAAAACCTCTGGAAAAATATAATGGTTTTCTCTGTTGCGGTAATATAGATATGTGTGTGTGTGTGTGTGTGTGTGTGTGTGTGAGTGTGTTTAAAAAAATCTTTAAGGTGTTACTGGTGACTCAGCTGGTTGAGCATCTGACTCCTGATTTTGGCTCAGATCATAATCTCAGAGTCATGGGATAGAGTCCAGCATTGGGCTCTATGCTGAGAATAAAGCCTGCTCAAGAGTCTCTCTCTCTCTATCTTTCTCTCTCTCTGCCCTTTCCCCTAAAATAAATAAATAAAATTTTAAAAATCTACACAACTTATAAAAATAAAATATTTGTAACAGAGACAAAGGTGAGGAGAAAGAAAGTAATAGCAACCTGGAAATATATTTTTGAAATGGTCCAAGGCCATTTCCTCAACACACTGCCACAATAGCTCAGTTCTGCTCCCAACATAATATAGTTTTTTTAATCCCATACCTATGTTGTTCAATCTATTAACGAGACTTCATCTGAGCTCAGTCAGAAGGTATTTACTAATGTCTCCTCTGTGTCCAGTCTGAGCTATGTATTATGATGGATATAAACCTAAATGATACAATTGCAATCCTTAGGAAATGCATACATAATTGGGAAGACAAGAATTCACAGTAGAGCAGCAGAGCAGAAGCCCAGAGATAAGGGGCAAATAATGAAGTAAGTGGTGCAGAATTAGAAAAAAAAAAAAAATTTAGCATCAACTGAGTAATCAGAAGAAAATCATTGTGTCAGATGAAATCTATTGTAGACCTCTACAGAGAGGTCCACTGGCCTCTAAATAAACCAAGATATAAATTTACCATATATTTTCAAAATCCTCAGAAGTTTATTGAGAGAAGATAAATGAGGAAAGGTCTTTACAACAATATTAAAACCCCTGACACTCTAATAATTTCAGGAAGTATTGTCCTCAAATCCTCTCCAACTCTTAGCTAATAGATAATTCCTTGCCAGAACAATCCACATGGGTCACTAGATCATTCAGCTGTGAATGGAGAAGCTCCTTCTCTTCCACACCCTACTGATAGTTGTCACATGTCAGTTTCCCCAGGAAGAAAATTCTGAGACAGAGTTTAGTGTACAACACAGTTGTCTGAAGTAATGGTAGGCTCAATATCTATGGAAGGAGAGGGGAAAAATCAGAAATGGGCAAAAGGAGATGTTGACTATTGATGCAATCTCAGTGGGGGCCTTAGCCAATTCTGGAAAGTTGAAAAGTTGGAATATAAATCTTCAGAGTTGTCCTGAGTTAAGGAGATAAAGCCAAAACTTTATATCTCATGTAGATTAGTCATTGCGTATAGGCCACCCCAGAAATGAAGTATGACCTTGGGTGAGTTGCTTCTCAGCAGAAGCATATTCCGTAGAAGGATGACAGTTAAGGCCTTTCTGCTCACAGCACTCCTAGCAACTAGGGGAGTAATCTTTCAATCATGAAGTGGAAATCTAGGTGGCACATCACAATGGCCATGATAGTAGTCCATGTTATTAATGCTATATCACTCCAATATTCCTGTGGGCCCCCACCACAGGGTTTTGCTATTTATCTCTAAGCATATTCCCTATTTTCTCATTGATTCTCTGCTTAAAGACACCAGCATCCACCCTCTACTGGAGAGGCAAAAATGTGAAAAGACTAACCATAAAAGTCACATTCTGGTCAGGGAATCTTCACCCACAATTTGGTCTAAGTGTTGCTGAAATTATTTCTTCTCCATACCTATCCACTGGATGATAAAGCATAGCTCCAAGTTCCATTGGGATAACGGCATGACTGTTTCTCTTAACTAACTGTCTTAGTTCATTTGGTTGCTAAAACAAAATGCCATAGGTTGGGTAGGTTATCAACAACAGGAATTTGTTTCTCACAGTTCTGGAAGCTGGGAAGTCTGAGATTAGGGGAACTGCATGGTTGAGTGAGGGCCCTTTTCCTGGTTAAGAGTCAGTGCTTTTCCTTGTGTTCTTACCTGTTGGAAGCACAAGGGGTCTCTGTGGGGTCTCTTTTATAAGAACACTAATCAAAAGTCCCAGCTCCCGATACTATTATATTGGGTGTTAGTGTTTCAACATAGAAATTTGGGGGGAACATAAAGCATAGCAACCATACACCTGAAAGAAACAGATATAAAATATGCTCTCCCATTGCTAGGTCACAGTGCTTCTGCTACTGTGTCATATCCTTCTAAGATCCAGAAACTCAGAAGCTCCAAGGCCCTCCAAGAGGGAATATGTTTCTCCTATTCACCCCATCTCCACATTCCCCACCTACGCTGACAGAGAACTCAGCAACTAAAGTTTATCCCTCCTGTGAAACAGTCACATTCCCTTACAGCCCACCCTGGTTTCTCACATGGGATAGACAGATTTACTCTCTCCCACTCTGGATCCTGTGAAGAAACATTTCCCACATATTTCAGCATCAGTGACATTATCACAATGTGAAGACCAACACTGCACTTGTAAGATATTAGGAACATTAGAGGCCAATCTCCTCTAGGTGGGGTTGGAAGTTCACCCACAGAGCAGTCGAAAAGGACGCATCTTAATCTAAAGAACACAACTGGAAAGACTCTTATGGAAGAGTGAAACATCATTCATTCTGGATTTCAACATACCAGCTGGCATATGGGGAACAGATGTTAAAGAAGAGGTTGACAGTTTGGAGGAAAGGGGCCTGTAGCAAAGAAGGGAAAGGCTTAAGCTAATATTTTTCTCAGTATTGCAAAATAATGGAAGTGCCTGCTTCACAATCAGATCTAGGGTAAAAGTCCAGCCTTTTGATTAATAAGGTGTGTTACATATTGCTAGTTACTTTAACTTTTAACTTCAGTTTCCCAGTTGGCAAATGAGAGAAAAATACCATTACCTTACAGAAATTTTGTAATGATTTAATAAAAATAAATAAATAAAGTTCACTCCAATATAGCAACTGGCAGGTGGTAAGCACTCAGGAAACAGGAGCTGCAATTATCACTTCATATCAAATCTGATGGGCCCTGTTACCTCCAAGGAACAAGCTCTATCTTGTAATCAAGAAAGTTTAGATTTCATCTCTGCTGCATCTATTTTCCTTTGTTCTTTCTCACTATTGAGGAAGATGTTTGAAAATCTCAGGTTTTCTCAGTTGTATTAAGAAAAAAAAGAAAGTCAGGATTCAAGTCAATGTAAGTGGCCAGGAAGATCAGTGCCCACTTAAAAGAGGGGCCGTGTGCCATGTGGTCAGTCCCTGTAGTGATGGCACTAGTCATTAGAGCATGGGAATAACAAGGAAAAAGCTGGGTCCGTGGGCATCTGATTCCTCTTCCCAGGAGATTATCAAAGGTTGCAGGTTCTGGGTATTATGTTATATTAAGGATGCTGTTGTTTTCTGCAATGCCTGTATTATAGAAGTAAAATGCACCATGAGGAATTTTCTGAGAGAACAGGAGGCTAACATGATGAAGAGAAGTTGGCTCCCAAATGTCTCCGAGGGCTTTAAAGATAACATATGTAGGTGAAGCAGGCTAGATGTAAGAACAATATGAGAGACAACAGAATTTTCCAGGGCTCGGGACAAGAGAGAGCACAACACTCTGCCCTAAAGTGAGAGGGTTAGGAGCCTGGGAATGTCAATCAAGCATGGCTTCTGCTGCCACTTTTCGCAAGAGAAGACAGATACCAGGATTTTTACATGAGATTTTTCAGTGATGGTCTTTAAACTCAGTTTCATTCAATTTGTACAAGCTCTAAATCTTATGTAGGAAGAGAAGAAAGGATGAGACGATAAAAGTCAAAATATCAACACTCCCATATTGTTATCATTTCTTTGTATGAAAACTTTTCAGTTTTTATGCACGAAGAATACTTCCTCACCAATGAAAAACTGGTCTTCTAAATAAGAGAGCAGGAATGGGCGCCAGTCCAGGACATACCAGTTGGAACATTGAGCAAAACTCACTGCATGAACATAAGAAATCCTATTGGGCTTCAGAGTTAATCATTTGTAATTATATGAAACTACACATTTAATTACAAAGGTGATCATTTGAAACAAAGTCTGACACTTTTCATTTCATACACAAAAAATAGAGTCCTCTTGTATTTCTCCACTTGTTTATCTTTACTGTAAATGTATTCATTCTCCAAATAATTTTTTTTCCCATAATCAGTGTCATTGGATCATGTACTCCATTTCTCTGAATTCTTTTTTTTTTCATTTTATTTTTTTTATTTTTTTTAATTTTTATTTTTTTATAAACAATTTTTTATCCCCAGGGGTACATGTCTGTGAATCGCCACGTTTACACACTTCACAGCACTAACCATAGCACATACCCTCCCCAATGTCCATTACCCCACCCACCTTTCCTGACCCCCTCCCCCCAGCAACCCTCAGTTTGTTTTGTGAGATTAAGAGTCACTTATGGTTTGTCTCCCTCCCAATCCCATCTTGTTTCTTCTTTTTCTGCCCCCCTAGTCCCCCATGTTGCATCTCCACTTCCTCAT